>JAAAKL020015120.1:0-11630 GCA_010016065.2 Carybdea cf. marsupialis auct. non (Linnaeus, 1758)
ACCCTTATTTTCTGTTTCGCTGTTAGCTTCATCAGTGCCATTTCATTGATATAAGTACTCAGGCAGACACACAAGCAAACCGGGCCAGCGCCCAAAGCACTTCATGTTTATGAGATCTATATATATGTATATACGCATTAGTTTATACATTAGTTTATATTGTTTATAAAATTTATCAAAATATATAGAATCTATCTATCTAGCCATCTATCTATTAATATATATAAATATTTAAATATTATGTCTTACAAAACCAAATATATATATGTATAAAAAATATATATAGCATTTAAAGAAAGTAGTACTTATAGATATTGAGTGTACTCCTTCTTTTCTGTTTACAGGCCCTCCTGCAAGACCAACTGCTGCAAAGCCACAGTTTACTGTCAACAAAACAATACCTTACGAATCAGCAGGTCAGGTGACCATGAATCAAGTTCCCTCACAAGTAGACACAGATAATAGTGTATTGCCTACATTGCAAAACGATCATGTTCCGCCCTTACCTCCAAGACAGGGAACAACACGTCAAGGGTCACAGGGTGTATCACCACAAAGCCCGATTCCACAGCAAAATTTTCCACAGCAGCACGTTATGCCACTGCAGGGTATAAATTCCCAAGGGCTGCCTCTGAAAGGTATGCTGCCACAAGGTGTTCGACCACAACAGCATATGCTGCCGCAAGGTGTACCACTACAGCAGGTTTTGCCACCGCAAGGCATACCACCACAACAAGGTGTGTCACCCCATCAAGGTGTACTACCTTATCAGAATATAGTGCCGCATCGTGG
Source organism: Carybdea cf. marsupialis auct. non (Linnaeus, 1758) (assembly GCA_010016065.2). NCBI lineage: Eukaryota > Metazoa > Cnidaria > Cubozoa > Carybdeida > Carybdeidae > Carybdea > Carybdea cf. marsupialis auct. non (Linnaeus, 1758). Next base: position 793 of record JAAAKL020015120.1, read on the forward strand.
CCAACAGCCGCAACATAGTTTGCCGTCTCAGCATGTGGTACCACAGCAACAAGTCCATCTACCACAACAAGGAAGGCCACCACTCCCAAGCATGACATCACAACCAGGTGTTACTCCACAACAAGGCATGACACTACAACAAGGCGTATCACCTTATCAAGGTATGATACCCCAACAAGGAATCCAACCCCAGCAAGGAATGCCACCCCAACAAGGCATGCAACGCCAACAAGGAATGCCACCCCAACAAGGCATACCACCGAATCAGAGCATGCAACCTCAGCAAGGCCCAACATCTCAACGTCCCACAACACCTCAGAGTGGTCAAGTTATGCAGCAACCTGTGTTTCCTCAACAACAACGTAGAACTTCGGAACAAGGAGTCCCACATGCAGGCGTGGGTTTGCAAGGTCCTAGTCAGCAAGGAATGTCCCAACAGTTAATGCACCAGCAACTGCGACCACAATTTAATCAATCTCCGCAGGCTGTTCCTCCGCGTGCACTCTCGAACGTAGCTCCTCTTGGTCCACCAGGTTCAACAGTGGGGCCCTTACCTGGCCAACCACAGCAAAATGTACCTCAGCACGTATATCCACAACATGGACTGCCTCAGCAGACTCAATCACCACAGAATGCCCCATTACAGGGCCCTGCACGCCCTACACTTCCTCATGTAAATTATCAACCTCGCCATCCATCGCGTACAGCAAATCTTAATCCCATACCTGGTGGGATGATGCCGATGAACCAGACACAAATACCCCTAAATAGACCCGGCTTCCCACAGGGAAATCTTTCAGCGCAGAGGCCACCATTTAACGACGGAGCTCAACAACAGGGAATGACTGGATCACAGCATATCAGACATGTACCAGGGGAAATAAACCAAGCTGCTACCTTCGGATCTGATCCAACAGTCATCCCAGCAATGGCTAACTTGCAGTTGGCTGAGCAAATACTTAGTAGTCAAGGTAATTTGAATGATGCACGTATTAGTCGTCATGTAGTGCCAGTTGGCACACATTATGGTAAGACACCACAGAGTCCTGTCACTTCAGCAACTCTACGTATGCATTCACCTGAAAGGCCCATTATCAGTAATTCACCTTTGCAACAAGGGACGGGACCTCAATCCATGCCTCATGGAGGACCATTCCCATCACGTGCAGATTTATCAATTGGATCTTCACAGAGAGGAATGGTTATTCCATCACAGCAAGCCCCTTACTCAGATATACAGATGAGAATTAACTCACAAAATAATAACCAAGAGAGAAGAAATGAGCAACAAGATATCCGTGATATGAGGAATCCAAACAACCTCTCTGGACCAAGGTATCCAACGCCAGGAATGTGGAATGTAGATACATCTCACACGGGTAACCAAGGGGTGGGAAAACGTGGTAGCCAAGGTATGCTTAACTATGTCCCTCCTGGATCCCCATCGAAATCTTATGATGGTAGAGAACCAGAAATGCAAGGCCTTAGGCGACTGTCAGACTCCTTGCCACAGCCACGCCAACCATTCCAGCAGCCAGAGTTGACACGATATAATGATTCTGGGCAACCCCCAATGTCACCGACAGATTCTTTATCTAATTTTGGAGGTAGAGAAGGGCAATACTATCCTTTGCCAGGTCAACGAAGGCCAGACATAATAAGGGGTGACCAAGATCATACCCATGGTCAATCTCGTTTCCCAGTGCAACCACAACTGCAGTCACCATTGCTTCCTGAACCTTTGTACAACTCCAGAGATACTCAGCATCCTCCAGAGAGAATAAAACCCTCTAATCAAGAAAGTATGCCACATGCCAGTATGTTGGTGCATGGATGTTACGGTGAGCGTCCTAGTCAAGAATCACCCGTTGACCAACGTATTCCAGGACAACACCAAGCGTATCCCATGGAGCCCCTTGATAGGACACGGTTTCGTCGTAATGATGAACAAAACAGTGTTAAAGGATATGAACCTGAACCTCATACAAAATTGCGTCAGCAAGAAAATCTTCCTGTTAAACCTGATGGGAGCTCGTTTAATGCAAGTATTCCAGAAATTTCGAGACCGCTGGAGAGAGACGAAAGTCATGTAGCTCCACAGCAGTCCATTCCTTTCTCAAGTTCCTTAAATACAACTCGACGTCAAACACCGTATCAGTATAAAGGGGACCGTCCAAGGGTCGATTTCGCACAGAACATTGATAGAACTATCAGAACTCCCCCAACTGCACCAATAGGTCCAGGTCCACCACCAGATGCTCCATCTACCACGTATTATGAAGTTCGATCACCTATCCCTGGACCAAGATTTCAAAACCAGTTACCATCATTATCCAGTCAGGCCTACAATCCAATTACTCTGAGCACAGGTCCTTTGATGTCTGCGACTCTGGATCCAGTAGTTTCGGCGATCTTAGGACAAAACAAACTTCCAGGAATGACGTCGTCCATGTCAAGTGCAAGTGGAAGTAGCTCGACTCAGCAAGACCTCTCCCAGTTCAGCTATCAGCAATTTCAATTCCAGCAGGTGCTGCTTCAGCAGCAGCAATTGATAAGCCTTTTGCAGACACAACAAACCCAACAACTTAGTAATGAGACTCACCAGATTGAGAAACTTCAGGCGCAGATTGCTGATCAACAAAAATTGATTCAAAAGTTGATGGATTCCCAGGAAGCAAACACCGTACAGGAGAAACAGGAAGTTTCTCAGCAGACAAAAGGTGTACAATTCCTGGAGAAAGGGACCGCTTCTGATATAGATCGAACAGCAGCTAGGAGTGATCTCTCAACCAAAGAGAAATTACCGCATGTTGACATTAAAAATGACCTAAGTGACAAATCAGCTTCAACAGAGCCTAGAAGTGTACAGTCACAGCTTCCAGAAAAAGAACCGCCAGTTTGTAGTGATGAGGGCGCGCATGATGATACCGTGAAGGAAAGCGCTGGTGATGATGCTACAAGACCACGTACAAGTTCAAAAGCTTTAAAAGCAGAAATACTTGCTAGCTTTGAAACTTTAGATTTAATAGTACAAACGACTGACATTTCGGCAACCAAAGAAAGTTCCCTACAAAGTGAAACCAACACCTATCCCGTCTCGAGTAGTGATAGCACAAGTGTTAAAATCGTGAATGAATCTAGAGCCCCAGGATCTTCCCGCATTCCGGATATTCCCTTTTACGAGCCAATGTTGGATAAAGAGCACAACGACAGGATGAAAAACTCATTTCATGGTATTGAATCTTCTAATGCCAACCGGCAGGATGCTTTGTCATCTTGTACTGAAACGTCTGAAATCACCTCCAAAGCTGCAGCTACTGCAAAGGCAACTGTAACCAGTGAAAGCGATACTGTGAGTGCATCCAGCGTTGAGACTTCAGCAAAATCTGATGTAAATGGTGCAAGTTCGGTGACTGCTCCTTCGCCGGTGGTAAAAGCCTATGACAGTACCAACATCAAGACGGACACTATCAATGCTAATGTTTCTAATGATAGGTCTCCAAGCCTTCTGCCTTCAAATGCACGAAGTCTAGGTAATGAACTAACTGTGGATAACCCACAAGCCATTGTTGTGAATGACAATGAAGAATTGCCTCCACCTTTTAGTCGGCAGGTTGGTCGAGAGTCTTTTTATGTTGCCGAAGAGAAAAATGTTTTCTGGCGGAAGTACTTGTCAAACCTTGACAAAGCTGTGGAGAAATTACACACGTCATGCATGGAATTGTGCAAAAAAGTGCCAGGAACAATTGTAGACGGATTCGCACAGATGTGGAACGTAAGTGTTTCTTTGCGTAGATCTATTTTATGTGATTGGTCGTATTTGTTTTATATTGTATGGTATTGTCCACGCCAATTCGTTTGATTGATTACAATGTGTTTCAGGAAAGGATCTATTCTTTTGAGTCACATCAAACTTGTTAGACAACAATCAATCATTCTTGCGGAACCGAAGAATGTAAAATATAAAGGAATCATTTTTGTTTTATTCCATGTTTATATTGGGCCAAGCTTCCATATGGAACACAGTACTCAGTGTTTGTGAGGCAAGGAGGGATAAAGCAGTAACTCATTTAGAAGACCTGGCTTATCGATGATGCTTTCTCCTCCCGTCATAATTATTACGGGTCATGTGTAGAATAGAGGGGAGGGAAATCACCCAAATATTTTGGTGACGTATTCTGTTATTGTTTCATCAAGTAGCTATTAGCGATAGTGGGAAGAGGGTAACATACAAAAAGTACAATGTCTAAAAACCGATTGAAAAGGTTTGGTTTTTCAAAACAAGGTCTGTAGATTTCCATACGGGGTCTCTGTGCATGACATATCTTCATGTGGTAATGAAGATAAAGTGAAATTAGAGCTACTCATGTAAAGAGAGTTCTGTGACCTAAATTGGGTGAATTAAACAATATGTGATGGGCAAAGCATGGGTTTGAGCAGAGGGCTGCCTTCTTACTTTTCAGAGCTGGGAACGAAGGACATGACATAGCCTCCAAATCAAATCTGCCTCACTTTCCACCTACGCCCACGTCTCAATGTAACAACACATACCTGGTGAACCTTTACTGATTAATTGATTAATCTGTTACCTTTGTGACAATTGATATGTTCTATTACTATCAAATAAATTTTGTTACAAGATGGATAACTGATTACGAGACGTTTTTGTATAGTGGCCACTGGCATCTCGTTTGACAAAATTTTCTAAATCGAAATAGGGTCCCTACCCATGCTAACTTTGCAAATCATTGTAGAACTTAATTTTCAGGGCAAACTATCCCGGGGGAATACAGAGAAATATTGAAGCCTTTCTTTTTACCTTCCTTGCATGCAAAGTAGTTTCATGTCGATTTTTGATGCAAAAATGGCTTCGTTAAAAAAAATGCTGCAGAGTGCAGAGGAGGGGCCTTCTATAAATCTTTCATCGTTAGGACCCCCCTCCCCAAATAACTCCTACATGTTTTTTATTAACCACTTTTCTGATTTAGGAAAATAGGAATAATATGAATAAGTAGCAGCCTACACGAATACTGTCTCAGTCGTCGCATCCATCACGTGGAAATAATAAACAATGACTTCTTTTGCAGGATTTGAACTACTGACCTGAACTCATGTACAACAACTGACTTTTATCTATAAATTGCAGGACCTTGGACAAGTTGAGGAACTCGATGCTTGCAGTTTCACCACAGAGGCGGGACGGGCAAATATCAACCAAAATCGATATCGGGACATCCTTCCCTGTAAGTTGATAATTCTTAACCTGCATGATTTTGTGTACCATCCGTCCATAAAGCTCTGCTGATAGTTGAGAAGATCAGCATCATCATCATCCATCAACCATCATCATCATCATCATCATCCATCATCGTCATCATCCATCATCTTCATCCATCATCATCATCCGTCATCATCATCCACCATCATCATCCATCATCATCATCCATCATCATCATCCATCATCATCATCCATCATCATCATCCATCATCATCATCCATCGTCATCATCCATCATCATCATCATCATCAGCAGCAGCAGCATCGCCAGCATCATCGCCAGCATCATCATTATTACTCATTACTTTCATCAGCGCAGTCATCATTATCATTACCATTGTTACCATCATCACCATTAAAATGATCACACTATCGTCATTTTAGTTATCGCTTAGATTATATTTCTTTTTTGCTACATAAGATTAATTTTGTAATTTTATTATTGAAAATATCAGGGGACCAAACAAGAGTAAAGTTGGAAAGAAAAAGCAATGACTACATCAACGCGAGTCACATTGAGGTAGGAATTGAGAAGTATAGATTTAGTAACGTCAGATATTCGAATTTCTGGATTATCATTCTCGAATTGTTGTATATTGGAATTTAACACTGTTATGCATATCAGTAATATGGGGTTTTTTATTTAACGTTTTGTGACAAACATACTTGCCTTTCAAGTTTGAAGAGATACTACAGAAAAGTGAAAATGTCCCCTCTTTTCTCTAGTATCTGGTAATACTTGATATTTGATATTTGATAATATTTGATATCAAGCATCTCTTCTATGTAATACCTGTCTTTTCAACAGAATTTAACGCCGTTTTCACCTTCATACATTGCAACACAAGGGCCTATACCTCAATGTTTCGAGGATTTCTGGTTAATGGTTTGGGAACAGCAGTGTACCGTCATAGCGATGTTAACGAGCGAAGTGGAAGGAAGCAAGGTATGTCTAATGTAATTTTTATGTCAACGTAAATTCCTTCGCCTCGCACCTAAATTTTTATTGAAGTCAAGTAAACAGCTTTCCCAGGGACATAGTTTACCCAAAGCTTGTTCTCAAGGTAATTGATTTTTAGTCTGGAAAACGGAGAATGTTCTGAAATCCTGTTGCCTACAAAGCATGAAAATTGTTAGATCTGTAAGTGCTCTACAAAGAAAATATTAAGTCATTTTTGCAACGGAACAAAATGTTATGACATGCAACATTAGAGAAGCGGAGAAAATGGAAAACTGAAAAGTTGGAAACTGATCAATGGAATAAAATGGTACTACCATTCTGATAGCTTCTTATGAAACTTATTGATCGTATTTTTTATCGACATATCTATAGCGATGAACGGCGTTTCTTTGTAACGGAATAACAGTATAAGTTTGGAATAGAGGTCACAATTTTCAGTCTCTAAAGCCCAAATTTGGCACAAATGATCTGTGGATCAGTATGCAGGCAAGAAGAGAAAGTAGGCGCTATCGGAGTGTGATGCCATCCGGGTGAGGCATAAGTTATGGCTTCTTTCTTTTTCCCGTGTTTCCATTTCTCTTTTTCATTTTGAAAAGTAAGGCTATAAATGCAGTTTCTACATTTTTATTCCTGATGCGTTGCCACACTGGCGGACTGATAGCTTTAAAGTCTTGTATAAAGTGCCTCCGCAAGGCCAAATTTTATGGGACTAGGGAGATTCTAAATTAGCCAAGGTACTAAAACTTTTACAGACCAATCCAAATAAGACATTGTCTGCAGCAATGCCCAGAAATAGGTAAACCCTTAAAATATCCTGCGTATATATTTATATAAAATATTTCCGTCCCTTAAAAGAGATGAAGGATATACACTACGAACCGTGGTTTCTGCATCGGACAGAATGTGTTTGAGCCTAATTTTATAGAATTACGGTTACCAAACGATCCTTGTTAACCATTTTGCTTGACGAAAAGTAGCATTTTATTATACATTTTATATAGCTGTTAACTTGAAAAGGACAATGTACAAGTACAAACAGTAAAAACAATTCACACAGTAGCGTTGTACATTGATCATAAAACGTTAAGAATTAAAGCATGGTCAAAATGTATGGGCTTTTTGACACATACATAAACTGATCTTATTTCTGCCAGCAATGGAACATCATGTTTTGTTACTTTTTTTTCTAGTTAAAGTGCCATCCGTACTGGCCGCGGGACTTGCATAAAAGCGTCACGTATGGTAAAATGTCCGTTTACATCACAAAGCAAGAATTCTATCCTCAGTGGAAAAACAGAATTATGATTCTGACTGATGAAGAGGTAAGAACATGTTTAAGTTATGTTCCTTCAGCACCGGCTTAGTAAGGTGTTCGACCCGTCATTTAAAAACAACGAATCGATATTGGATCGTGTCTGTAGCGGACGCTTTACAGATTGTTAGGGAGCGCAAACTAGTTTTGACCTGTCAACAATGGCACGGTCATATTTTTTTACAATCAATAGTGAGTTCTGAAATAGCTGCGAGTGTCGAATTGACAGTGAAACACTCTTGTAGACATATGTTTATCTTACTAACGACCTATTGCAACTTTTCGTGGATTAGAAACCCACTTTTGTTTTTAAAGAGAAATTATGTGGGAGCGACCGCTCTCCTTCCACCTAAAGTGTCCACCACTTGGTCGTATGGTTTGTTCGGTATTCTAATGGGCTTTTGGCGGATTCTTGGTATTTTATGGGAATTATTGCCCATTTGGCTCGGTATAAGTTGTGGGTTGAGACTGTGATATAATTTGTGTACGATTTTTTCTTGGTATTTAATTTTCACTCATGATCCAACTAGCGTGATATCAGGTCTCGACCACGGTTTTGGACGGAAGGCTCACATGTCACATTTTCGACTTGTTGCTGTTTTTACTTATCTTGGACCTTCCTCTAAATTGTCCAGACATATAGCTTCAACAGATGATTGGCTTCGCAAATGAGAGGTAGCACTAGATCCTTGATGTATTAAACACGATAGAAGAGAGCCGTCTATTTAAATATGTAATCCTGCATCATTTTCAACAGCTGTAGGTTATCATTGTGAAGTGTCCTGCTGCCCAGCCTTGGTTACCATTTCTCGCCACTGATTTCTGTTCTCTGTAGCAATGATAGTGTTGAATGTATGTGACGACCCAAGCCATCATCCAGTATTTTACCTTGGTCTTCCTCGAGTTCTCTTTCTATTTATTTACCTAGTGATTAAAAGATGCTCCATTTGATACAGGTGAAGTGTTTCGGCTGCACATGCGCATCTCCCTTCCACTATAATGAATTGATGTGTTTTTATACCACCAATGGTACTCAAGTGGTTCTGAAAAGCAATCGCGTCTCTGTTGCGTTGACTGCCTCCTCTACTTGGTTCGTTCTTCACAATCTTATGACAGAGATAGCGCAATATTTGTATTAGGCTGTACATACCAGGTGTAATGACATTATGTCAAAATCTCCTTACTTCATATTAATTTTTTCGATAGTCTGGTGAATCGAGAATTATCCGCCATTTGCAGTTCACAGTGTGGCCAGATTAGTAAGTTTGCTTGCTTTACGTTTGTGTTTTAATATTTTACGACTTGGTTTGCCTGTAGGCATAATTGGATTTCCCCCCTCCATCATGATAGTAAGGCGCTGGCTTCCTGTTCCGATGATAAGATCATCGTAGTGATGAAGTTTTTGTTTATGTTTTATTTGTTCCCTTAAAGTCCGACGATGAGTGTGTGGAGTTTAGCGTTACAGAAGTCGCCACCCTTGACTGATTACAATGATCTCCCAGCTCCTACTTCATCATTAAACGATCTTTAGTATCATAATGATATTGTTAAATCGATTAATTTATAGCTGTGGTAGATTATGCTCTTGGAAATCCAGGCTGGCTGTTGAGTTATGCAACTAATCGTCTCATGAAGTGATTTATATATTTTTATTTTGACAATTCGTGAAGTGAAAGTGTTGACGAAAATGGTTTGCTTTTAAGGGTATCTTGTCAGTAATTTCATTGCCTGATAGCTGCAAATGTGATGACATATCTACCTTGAGATGAAAGCATTCTGTTCTTTCGCATGTTTCTCTTGCTTGCGTCAGCGGTACTTAACGCTGCGGGCATGTGCTGATTGCCGTTTTCATTAGAAAGCACTTCACTCTTATCCTCTGCAACGAAGAACTTATTTCAAAGAAACGAACGTTAGAATCCTACTGCAAGGATTAAAACAGAACTTCCCTATATTTTTGTTTCCAGTGGTGTTCCATCTACTCCGTACGATATCTTGGCGTTTGTTGAAGAAGTCTACCAAGCAAATTTAAAGTCGGACGCTAAGATGAAAAGCCCTATTATTTGTCATTGTAGGTAAGTATTTAAAAACGCGAGCTACGCATCTCAACAATTGATTATTCAGATATAAACGATTTAAGTGTGGTTACAGGTTCCCAAGTTAACAGCATTCGGTGGTAATCTACCTTGCCTATTCCATCTTTTCTCTTGCGGCAAGGCATCACTAGCATGACGAGAAGCCGCTATAAAATTTGCTTATCGCTTACCTGTGTCTGTAAGCAACTTTTAGAAGCCATGATGGCATTCAGCATTACCGTCTCAACTACCGCTAGAATTGGCAAATATCGACAGCATAATATATTGTTAAGATTTATCCTTAACAGAAAATTGTGGCATTTATTGAATTGTTCGGGTTGCATTTGACGAATCATACACTGAATGCAGTTGCACGATGAAAGAATTCTTCGAGGTAATGGAGGGCTTGCAACTAATGCGAACTTATCGTCATTGTGGCCTGACACATGTTTCATGCGTATAATTTTCGCTACTTTTTTAACTTTCTTACACAATACTTTTGGTTAACGATTATCGGTAATCAAGTCTGTCCCTCGCATGGATCACAGAAGTGTCAACATGTTGGGAACGAACCATTGATACCATACCGTACTTATGTCTGCTACTTGCCCCGCACATTTTATCCAATTTTTTTTATTTGCTACAATTTACTTTGACCTATCACTTGTAAAAATTCTTGTAGTGCTGGCGTAGGCCGAACTGGAACATTTTGCTGTATTTATTCAGCAGTTGCTGAAATAAATGGCGGAAATGGATTAAGTAAGTATTTTTGTTTTGCAATGTCTTAGATACACGTCTAACTGAACTGTTTGCACGTTAATGACATCTCTGCAGTTGCTGTCATTCCTTGTACCCACCCTCCACATCGGATAATAGTGACGGCGATGTAGATAGATTATGACAACCATGAAACCCGTAAAAACACGTATTTTAATAGGTACTTATATAATTACAACCCTAAATATAAAAACATTATTCACAAGTCTTTCTCGCAGAGAACCTAGGAACACAATTCCGTCTTTAACTTATCTCGCACATATGGAACCAGCTTCTTGGCTTTTAATTATACATGTTATTATTTACTGTACCATTATGCGTTTCAGTTATTTTCAGAAGCTGTTTTAAGAGAACCCTTATAATGTAACGTAGCTGTCGCAAGCAGCGCAGGGTAGACCAACTCGCTGTTAACAAATCCAGTACTTTCGAGACTTTAATC
>JAAAKL020015121.1:0-11630 GCA_010016065.2 Carybdea cf. marsupialis auct. non (Linnaeus, 1758)
CGAATACTTTGCAACATCTAAGGATTATATTCTCGTTTATTAGAGGACTATGAGCTTCCAAGTATCAAAGCACTAACTTGAATAACTTCTAAAGTAAATGTATCTCTTGATGATTCAACATTTATGAATTCTGTATTCAGTAATTTGACAAATATTTAACAAAAGAACTGTATTTTTCTCATTAATGAAGTTTATATGAAACCATCCCCGAGATATCATGGGGACATTGTTTTTGGAAAAGCCTTGAATAGGCCTCAAAATTTGGCCTCAAGATTTGGTAACCATTTTGAGTTTTATGCTAGTATCTTTGTTTTGTAGCCCTAAATATTTGGAGCTAGTTTGAATTGCTGGTTACGTGATTCGTAATGAAACTGATTTTAAGGATACCTACGATTATTTCAATCAGTATGGGTCATTTGTGAATGATCTAAATCATGGGGGATTCCAAATACCAGGGGACAGGATTTGCCAATGGGTAGTTTTTGGGTATACTTTTTTCATGAAATATCAAGTTTTTGTATATGAGAAATCACTGTACAATGTACTTTTAGAGATACTTTGCCATTAAAATTTGCAAATAAAGGAAAGTCATACTAGGACATTGGCTAATTTGTTACTTAACAATTCTAGTCAATTGTACATTCCAAGATCAACAAAGGAGACTAAGCAAAATGTTTTGAAACTGTCAAAATCCTAATATATTAATGTTAATTATTGTCAATTATTTAATCCCAATATCTCATTCTTCGAACATTCTGTGGTCTTTGTTTATACTGCTTCTTTGTACCTCCATACAGTCTATTGTAGGAAAATCAGTGAGTTGTACGTATACCATATTTGGTTAAATTGATTGTTGTTTGGTTGACACCGCTCCCCTGGTCTCAAACCACACCTATTATGGATGATTTTGCCCAAGGATGCATGTAACACTATCATCATGATAAAAGATACCAGTTATCCGCAGCCAATCTACATCGTCACAATGGCCTCCAGTCGTGGCCTTCAGCTGCGTGTTGTCCAGTCCTGTTATTTAGATCGCCCTGGTTGAATCTTAAAACCAGATCTCATATGCATGTCAAAGTTTTAAGAACACAAAATGGCTACCTACAAAGGAAGACGTTGATCAGTGCATAACATTGCATTGGTATTTGCATAAGGCTTGGAGACTTGGGACGGACGACTGACGATGGCGGTCGATTTCAAATCAATTCTAAATCTTTCGGAATCAAGGGATTTAAATAGTCTAACTATAGAAAACTCTTATCGTACATGGTCTATCTGGTTATACAAACAGTAACAAGGATTGTATGTAAGGCTAAGATTCATTCTGCGCGTACTTTTGATCATCGTTGGGGACATGGAAACTTGTCCTGGATCATCATTTACTGATCGAAATCGGTTCGTAGATACTACAGGATTTAAAGCATCTCACCTTGATATAAACGGTATTACAAGTGAGATTGATGATATTAGGGGGTTTAGATTCACGACCAAGACGAGTGCGAAGACGAGTTTCCCACTGCGCATACATTTTGCGCACTTCCTGTGGGGAATCTTCTTTGAAGCTCGCCCTAGACAGCTCGCTGAGGACGAGATTTTCTTAAAATTTCGTTCCCTCCAGGACGAGTTTCTTTGCCGGTTTCATCGTTCAAATAGCAGTATCCCAACAGCTATGAAATAGAGGAAAACGTTGCATACACAATGAGCAACGTACCTGCTCTGAATGAAGCAAATTTGCAAATGCTAAGAGGCAACAGTGGACAATGTAATCAACGACCCGCACAATCAAAATATGCCACTGCGAGGGCATGTAAACAACAGAGATATCAGGATTCTAAAACAGAAGTTTTTCGTGATCTTAGATAGAAAGAGGGGGCATACGTGATCGTATCAGTAGGCCAACAGAATAGTTAAAAGTAGTCAGGATAATGTGTAAAGTGATATATAAGCATAAGACGTGAAATACCACATTTAGAGGCAGTTTGCTGTCACTTCTTAAAGCGATGAAAGGTATTTAAACAATCGGTCGTGCTGAACAGTTTATAATCTTTGATGTAGCAGTTGCCTGTTTGATAACGACAAAATTGGCGTACTTACAAGTACAATGTGTAATAGGATGGATCTGAATTAGGCACTGCTTTTGACTTTCTCTTCAAAGTTACATAAACTACTAACTTTCTTTCTAAGTCGGGGCTTAACTTCATTTATATCACAGAAACATTCTTTTTAGTGCAATGAATTCTAAAGTCTGTAACTAATTTAAATTGTTTAAAAATACCCTTGTAAAAATGCTTCAGGATAAAGCGGATTTATCCCGATAAGCTGGTATTTTCCGAAAAATGTTGTGGGCTTGAGCCACCCTATACCAGGACCCCCTAGTAATGGTCACCATAGAGAGTGAACTAATATTTTTCTCGAAAACACACCAGATAAATGATTTTGAGTCGATAACCACCACAACCTCCCTTCAGGACCCGGACCTTGGACTGTTTACCCATAGCATATACCATAGGGTCCTTAGAAGCATTTCATTTTGAACAGTAGCTTATGGTACTGCCAACAAAACGTTATGCTCATGAACTTTACACTGAATGGTAATTGTTCTTGCCAACCAGACATTGCCGTCACCAAGATAGATACTCTGATGATACTCTGATAGATACGAAGTCTCCATGTCCTTCAAAAGACGTGCTCCAGCTTCGTTTCGTTCTTGATCTAAACACCCGTAACAAAGAGAACGAGGACGAGCTACGTGCATGTTAACCCCCCGCAAAGAGCTTGTACTCGTCCTCGTCCTCGATATAAGCCTCCCTATTAAAGCTATACTACAGGGGACAGGCATTAACATTAAGGTATTAGTTCTGAGTCCATATGTGTGAGATCGATATTCTCGTTTAAACAGAGAACTGATTTGGAACCAGAGGAAATCGGAAGCATATGGCTAGAAATTCACTTTCTAAATTCTAAATCGATTTTACTTGTCTTTATTTCGGACCTCTAACAGGTTCAAGTATTTAAACCATGAGTTTGTGCATGCCTTTGAAAAGGTATTTAAGGGTGCCGTCGAGGAAAACAAAGAGGTTATTGTCAGCGGAGACTTATTCTGTGGTTATCTGAAAATACAGAATGAAAAAGACCCTTTGCACCAGTGGACTTAAACATTGATCATAGAGGCAACTGCGGTCACAAAGGATAGAAGCACTCTCACTGACGTATTTGCATGCTCCCATGAAGACCGTTCGGTAAAAACAATCAAGTATTCCCCAGGGGTCAGTGATCATAATCGTTTGCTATATAAGCCAATGACAGTAACTGGAAGGAGCTACGCTTGAATAGACTCGCTGCCGTAGACTCTGAAAAAGATTTGAAACGAGATAATAATAGCTAAGGAAACACCGAAACTTATTGCAATAAATCATTCGTACTCCCAAAGGATTTTGGTCAAGTATCGAGAAGATATGCGTCTTAAAATCTAAGATACCGACAGAAAAATTATTCAAAACGAAAATAAATTCTGTACTGACGAGAAGACGGATAAGTTTAACACTTATTTTATGAATGTATACCGGTGCGTACAGGAAAATTTAGCATTGGGTCACATTATAAGCACCGAAACTTGAACAAAATGGTAAACCCTCATGGCAAAGTATTCAGGCTCTCAGAGATTTAAGTGCCTTAAGTTCAAAGAATACTCTGAAACTTGAAATCTTACAAATCAGGCACATGACATACCACCTCGTTTGATAAAAGATGCTGCAACAGAACTGGCAGCACCTCAGTGCTACCTAATAAACCGTAGCCTAACAACAGCAACATTCCCTACCACGAAAAGTTAGGTCATGTTGTACCAATTTTAAGGGAGGAGATCCCCCACCTTGGTAGAAAACTCCATACGGATCTGTGTACTACCTGTGTTACAGAAAATCCTAGAAAGAATTGTAAGCATACTGGTCAACCATATTTCGAGAAAAACGAACTACTGTGCCCCCAACAGTTAGGATTTAGAAGTGGACGCTCAACTACAAACGTAGTAACCTACTTCACCGACAGTATACGCCTTAACATTGACAAAGGAAACTGCACGGGCACTATATGCTTTGTATCGCTACTTAAGCATTTGACACGGCCCGTCATGCTAACATATTCAAATTACTACCTGCTTATGGTATCAGAGGCACCGAACAAGACTGGTTTACGGACTTCCATTTCAACCAATCGCAGCAGACAAAAATAGGGAGTATTACTTCTTCCATTGAAAAAGTTACATATGGAGTACCATATGGTTTAATTCTTGGTGCTTTACTATTCGTTCCATTGATACATGATTTACACACCGTCCTACGAACTCCAAGCTTGCCGATGATACCGTTTTATTCTACGCCGAAAAGAACGTAAAAACATCGAATCAGCGTTAAACAGCGAACTGGCTCAAGTATCAAAATGGCTGCACGATAATAACCTAGTACTAAACGTTGAAAGTGATAAAAGTTTGTGCTTTTTGGCACTCCACAAATCTGACTAAGCTAAGTAAAGTATGTTTAACCATTGATAACGTGAAAATAGATGAAGTAGATAGTCACACTTGGCTCGCGGTTGCGATGGATAAGGACGTATCCTTGAACGAACACATCGACGAAATCTATTGTAAAACAGCAGCCAGGGTAAAGCTTCTATCATCCATTAGAAACTGTATGGACCTAAAAACAGACGAGAGGATATACAAACCTATGATCCAACGGATGCTTCTTCCCCTCTACCCCTTACTAACAAGTATGTTGGACAGCTCAATAATGCCTTCAAGAATTACAAAACCGAGCAATCAATATTATTTACAGAAGAATGAAGCTTGAAACCCTTGACCTTATTCGCGAAAGAAAATTTTGTATTGAAGTATTTCGATGTCAAATGGAACAGGTCCTACATGCTTTGCTGACTATTTTAAAAGAAACTGTCATGGAAAAACGCTTGAGGGGTTAATTCTTCATTATCGATTCCAAAAATTGGGGCAGAAATAGCGAAGAAATCGTTCAAGTACCAAGGAATATACATTTTTTATAAATTAGACAAAATTGTTCGTGACGACCAATCCATTTTACTATTTAAGGAAAGGCCAAAGTCAGTTTTTATGATATGTCAAAAAACATCCTAGTACATATGAAAACTTTAAAGTTTTCTATAAGCCTTCATGATTGTGGTATTTCCAACCGTATTTTGGCAGTTTTTATATTGTGGTATTGTCCATCGCAGCCATTCTCCCGCTCTGAATTACCCCCTCCGGCGCATCGTAGATAACAAGATTCACTGTTTGTGGATCATTCAAGTGTCAATCTTTCCTTGAAATGAGAATTGCAATTGTCAAGTGATCAATTTGAATTCATCTACAGAAGTGAAATGGTTTACTTATCAGGAGTCGAACCCGAGACCCATTCCATCATGTCATGTTGCTTTACGAACTGAGCTCTGATGACGTCGATAATAACATTTGGTTTTCAGTAGTCCCAACTTATGTGCGCAGTTCCTCACCTATGGAAAACGATTCCCAGGTTTACGCAATGTGATAAAGTATGCCTTGGGTTCGAATCCCATTCTATGTTTCTGAGCTTAACATTGCTTCATGCAGAAAAAAATTCTCATGTTTAATCGTGTTGTTCTTCATTTTCGACAGATATGAATCGCGCACCTTCAGAACAAGGATATCGATCAACGTCGCCCTTTCCCAGTATTGACAAAATCATCGAAAAAGAAGTTCAAAGAGGTGAGGCTAAGGGATGGATTCGAAGGTGGGTCTACTTTCCAGATACTGCCTCGCTTTTGTATGACATCGACGGAAATAGATGGTGCGAAAATATTGCACGGTCGCACAAGAGCAATCATATTTACTATGTTGTTGACCTGAAGAGGAGCGTGTATTTTCAAAAATGTCATGATCCGGACTGCCGCTTAGTGGATTTTAAGTCCACCGAAGTTCAGATACCGTTGGAAGCAAACCCCATTTTGAACGAGAGTGATGTTTTAATCGAAGACTTTGAAAGCAGCTTCGAAGATATATTGAATCTGTCGGAAGAGGTGGAGCTCGATTATTTGCTGAGTAAAGTAGAGGAGCCGAAAAATTGTGACGCGGCTGACCTACGACACGTTGATACGAAGGATAAAGGTGATAGTGCGTTCTTCAACAATGTCCACACTAACGAGAATGAGGATTCAGCTGATTGTAGCACTTGCTGTTTCAAGAGTCCTGACCCGAATCAAGAGTTAGGCGAATTTTCATTAGTGGAGTTTGATGAATGTGATGAACTTTGGGATGTTACGTAACCAAGGCGATGGTGGTAGTCGACGACGCTGAGCTAGCTCTCCAAATTGGCCACGTGTTCGTATCATAAATATTGAAGTCGTCAATGCGGAGTTCTAACGTTGTCAAGTCTCGGTCATACCAGATGAACAATTTATCGTTTTACATTTTGCAGATGTATAGCAAAGTTTTAAAAATTTGAAGGGAATTTGAGAGGATAACTTCAAACAAATTTCTCACAGCGGTGCAAATATTTTATAAAGGGAAGGGAGGGGGGCTGGGAGTCGAGTGAACGCCAAGAGGCAATGCGAAGTATAAGCAGACTGAGAATCTACACACTTCTCACTACACTTTCTATGCGATTGTTACACTGTGTTCTGCGTTTTACACGGTATGCAACTTGACGTCAAAACATATGTAGTTACGAACGCAAAGTATTCAATACGAATGTACAAAGTAGATAACTCACTCAATACGTCTTAAAAGCCTTCTAAGAAGATGTCGTAAGAATTTTTTGCGCGGAACACTCGGGTGTTAAAAAATTTAAGAGCGACTGCTATTTTTGTCCATATAATACGCGGAACGCATGACAAGAACTCTTTGTCACCATGGGTAATTTATTAACTACCATTGAACATAGTTGGGCCATATACCATAGAACCATTACGTATCTGCTGCATTGGGCTATCAATTGCCTGACATACTTGTATGAAGTCGATGGTACATATTGCAAATCACAGGTAGGGTTGATCTCACTTTAATTTTCTAATCAGATTCCGTCTTCCTGTATTTTGCAATTTTTTATAAAACCTTCTATTAATATATCAATAGGTGATAGGCGTTGTCAGTAAATGCAGAGGAAAGAGGAAAGTTCTTGTGTAACGATTTTCATTCCCGTGTTTGTCAAGGTTAAGGCACTTCCAAAATAGCCCCGTTTCAAGTCGTTGTAAAAGGAAAGTCGAGGGGGTATTCTTGGTTTGGCGTTTATGGGGCGATGCAAATATTGCTAACGACTACAATAGAAGAAAGCTTAACTAAATCTTGGCGAAAATGAGCTAAATGAAGCAGGACTCTTGCTCACTTGCCCATTTCTCGCACTACGTGTTAACTATGACATCATCTATTTCATGCCCCATCATGCGTTACAACGGAGGTCAATCATGCTCTTATGTCGTCAAGTCCATCCTTGTAGATGGCTGAAAACCGTATTATGTCTCGTCATACTAGATTACTTTAAGCACTTGAAAATCTGCTGAAGGCTTACTAAAATCTACAGAAGGTAACCAACCTTAGACAGTTCACGCTTGTGGGATGGGAAGTATGGGTATGACACCATAAGTATGCCAATGACAAGGAGTAAGAAGAGGAATGACAGAAGACACTTGAGTCTTCAGCCTGTATGTTTTATAAAGTTTCATCTCATTGAAACTCGATCATTTCTTTAATGTTTCATCCAGGAAGTAAGTCTGTAATAAGTATTCGCACGTTTAATTCCGACATTGTTTAAAGAAGCCATTGCAGTGTTTGCTAATATTTTCATGTTTTTAGATTTGATACACATTTTTTCCATAAGCCACTGTTTTGTAAGCAACTAGTTTTAGAGGGAGAATTTGAAAGCAACTCCACAACTGAGGTCTTTTCCAGTAACAAACTAGAAAATGGTAATTATCAACTTTAAAGTACATTTTTGTAAATGAAATACGTGCGTCCGCTGAAGATACTCCAGGTGAAACTTTACTTCAGGCACTCGTCCAAACAGCAAAAAAAAGAAGTGTTTTCAGTTACGTATTTTATGCCTTACTCTGTCACTTTTATACAAACTGGACAGCCGTTAATGCATTAACTACTGATTGTGTTATTCACACTGCTTTATGAATAAAGCTCCTCTTAATGACTATGGTTTTTCTGTTGTTTTCCTCGCCCATTCAGCCTAATATAAAATATAAGCAGCCGTTTAACAACTCCAGATTGTTGCCGGCGTAAAAATTAGGCCCATTTTGGTTTGTCCTAAAAACGCGAAATCGTGTATTTGAATATTCTCTGCAGCTGAAAATTTTCTTCTTTATAGGTGTACTAAGTGGAAACGCTACTTAGACTAGAATGCCCTACGTTTCATGATGCATAGTACAGTATTTCCTAACCTATCCGTGCTAAGGGGGGAAGAGGGGTCACCATCGTTCAAACTTTCCCCTGTTCAAGAAAACATAATATACAATAGCTGTATCTTAACAGACCAGACATTTGTCTGAAATTTGGCCTGCTTCATTTATAGTTAATAACTCGACAAGGAATAGTTGCTTTAAAGATCTGTATATCGTATACCATCGAAAGGGGAAAATGCGATGGAAAACTCCGTACTCCGAAAAGCCCAAATTTGTAAACGTTATGTCAGTTCTAGTGATTGGCATGTTGATTTAGCATCATTACCTTGGTGTCTGGGCCACGCCTGTGTTATGATGCATGAGGTCTGCGTCATTTATTAACAGGTTCACCGGAGTCGAGATAGTGAACACATAATAGAAAAAGGAGTATCTTTCAGTGACCACTGCATTTTATATGTTTCATATGAGCATCTCAAGATGTTGTCCGACTCACTAACGGCGCCATGTAACCAACATGCAGCGTCATATTATGCTTGTCTCCAGCTCTGTTATCTTCAAAACTCTCTGTCTCACTCTTAACTGAAACTAAGTTAATATATAAGTTAACATATACATAGAAATATATGTATGCTGCTTAGCAGTGATGAAAAAGGAAAAGTAAAATAGCACAGTTGCCTTAGGTTGCACATTCTATCTGCTGACATTCTTCAGACCTCGAAAGAAAAATCTCAACTCTATTTATAATCTTCGTTACCATACAGTAACGAGGTCGTCCTGTTTATCGTTGTATTGGCAACGAACAACTTCCTGTACCGACACTCGGAGACCGGCTCGGACCTGTTACTCAATAAATTACTTTTTACAGCGGTTATAATTGCATACTTTTCCGTAATGCACTAATTACATTTACACCTGCCTCTCTTGTACGGTTTAATAAGTTTTATTGTAGTCCACTTTATGTTGTACTTAATGTCACGCTCTTTTAAATCCCAAATCTATTTTGACAGCTCAGTCTCAAGCCCGTATTTTACATTGTTCAAGGACTTATCATGGTTTCTTAAGGTTTCCTTAAATTCAGTTCTACAGGAGCCATGTTTACCACCTTGCCAGACACTGTCTCCGTTACGTTAGCATTATCAACCCTACCCTTGGTTAAACACTTTCTAGGGCGCAGTTGTTCCTGTCTCTGCAGTTGCATTTTTCAGTCTTATTTATAACCTCGTTTTCTTGGCGTATAATACTAGAGTTGTGCTGATCAATAATACTTTTAAAGTTTGGCATGGAAGAATAGCTCATCGTGATCGTGTTCCTATTAAAAATCTTATTGAGTGGTGTGTTTTTCTGAAAATGTTTATCGACTAACTTGAGACGTATGGTATTAGGCTCAACCTTGTTGTATTGAGCACTCTAGCAACGATTTCAATACGTTGTTGGATCTGCTATTGATCAACATTTAATTGACAGACTAGAATGAATCAAGAATTTTAGTTATAAACGTTTTACTGTGTTTGGTAGGGACAATCTAAGTTCCACTTAGCAGTTTTTAAGTCTGTGTTTATCTTAATCATTAAACCTAGTCTTTGTCGCCAGAAGGAATTTGTATTTAAGGTCTCTATGTTTTGGTTTTGTTATTGTTTACCGTTTTGGCGTCACGTCAGCGTTAAATAGCTAATCGAATTTGTCACTTGTAACTTTTCGATCCTCCATCTTTGTATAGATATATCATGTATATGATATTTCATCACCGATGTAGATCAACTGAAGAGAATCGGCGAAAATCTTTTTGATCAAGTATTTCTGCTTTAGTTTTTTAGTACCAAGAACATGTACAGATATGTACTATTAAAATCTTGGCTTTTGCTCGACGTTTAACAATTTGAGAGAGTATATGATACGAAGTTGATAATATAACTCGCAATACCACGATTCATCATTATAAGATCGTTACACCGAAGAAGTGAGTAAATTAAATATAATTGCTTGATGATTACTTAATTCAACACTATGACATGAAGCCGTGTAGGGATAAGTTCAAGATTCCGTACGATCAGAATTCTCTGCGTGTTATTATATGACTCGCTTCAATTGACTCCGTGGCGACGATTCTTTAAATAATACTGACTTGTTCTCCACTTACGTTCTTATTTATAGCGGAAAGGACAATAGACTCATAGGGTGCCGTTATCACGTGAGCCATGGTTACATACGCTTTACTTTTCTAACACGACCATTCCGGTTTTTCTTGTGATGAATCTTCAACTACTATAAGGCTACAATGATGATATTTGTTAAGTTGAAGGCAGATTCATGACTCAAAGATATCATCCGAGCAAGCTCTCGTACCGCAGCTACAGGAAATCAGACGCTTAAAATTAGACTACTAAATTGCTTGGGTAGATTACTTTGGTAAATGAGTATAAGTTTTATAACATTCAATTTTTACTATAAGGGGGTAAAAGCCTCGACATGTAGCAATAATAATAACACCTGACCTTGTGTTTACAGCTCTAGTATCAGCTTCAGTCAAGTGAATGACTCTAGTGAACACATTTGTAACATAGGCCCCTGAACCATGCGGACTTTGCCTTAGGATTTCTTTGGTATTCTTTTATCGCCGGCTATTCCTGAAAATTTTTCCCAGTTTTTTCATCTCCACTAGTTACGGAGATTCTTTCATTTCTTTATTTCTCTGGTTCCTTCTACTGCAGTCCATAGGCTATAAGTATTTAAAATTCTTCTCTTCCTTTAATTTCACCCCCCCCCCCCCTGACGATACCAATCAGGGGCGTACTGTTAGTGAATGCATTGCATGCCCTAAGATTTTCAGGAAATACCTTTTTGCCTTGATATGTCCCATCCTCCTTCCTTTCTGTTTCCTTGTGGATTACCATAAATTCAGAGTATAGAAATAATTATTGTGTTTAGGCAGACTAAAGTTACTCGCAGCTCTACCTTTTGGTGGTTTTATTTGTTAGCTGGGCGTCGAAGTTCTCCCAAATGTTCCCTAAACCTCCTCAAAGTAAACAAAAAGTCGTGCTTCACATTGTTAACAGCAAAGTGGGTGGAACAGGACGCAACAAAAGTACGCATACAAAGAGCTGGCTGCATCCAGTTGTCATGGAAACAGTCACTCGACCTTCAGCTACAATTTCGGACAATGAGATATGAAAGTTTCCCCAACCCCCGTTCCAAAATATTGTTCAGTTTGAAAACGAGCATTTTGGGCACTTGCATGTCAG
>JAAAKL020015122.1:0-11630 GCA_010016065.2 Carybdea cf. marsupialis auct. non (Linnaeus, 1758)
CCGGATTTACTTGTTTGGTAAATTTGTTCTGTAGGCGCGACTATATCATAATCATTTGAATATGCCATTGTTGATGTAAATATTCAAATGTAACTTAGTATGGTATGAAAATATATCTGAAGTTTAAAAAAAGATGATGAAAATGTAGTCACAATTTTACCATTCTGGAGGACATGAAGCAGAGGGCCACTAGATTTTCGTTAGGAGTAAGGTCGTGATACCAACCTCACTGGAAACAAGCGCATATAGACCCCTATAATGAATGAACGTAGACATCCGTGTTATAGATTCTCGAAGGTGAAACATCGTGGGACCACTGGTAATCCAAGCCTCAGTCTCCGCGTTGCGCGGCGATGACGCTTTGCCACTAAGCTGCGGTCCCTTACAAACGAGAGACAGAAATTTGGGATGTCTATTTTTTGGATATTACGTCACTGCATCCCCTTTCCATATCATGATCTGTAATGTGCAGGATTGTTTTTGATAGGTTATTACCAAAGGAAGCCCCATTGCATACTCTTGAGTATCAACGGTCAAAGAAAAGGTACCAAGAATTAATTGATATTTTAGTTACGAAATACTTAACATAAATCACATTGGTTCTTCCTTTGATAGCTTAAACATGCAACTTTATTATCAACTAGTGGAGGTGGGTGGGTTCAGGCAGCTTCACCATGTGTAGTCTCACATGGCTCTATTGTGAGCACGGCTTTAAGCTGCAATTCATAAAATACTTAATAAAACACAAGGTCAGTAGAAATAAAACAGCGAACACTTGGAAATCAACTTCTTATGAAAATCTTTATTTTTCTGATTAAATTTTCACTAAGTACCCTAAATAACAGAGATTGCATAGGTCACGCTTCCTTAGCACGCCTCCAACCCCCAACAAGGGCACTCAGGGAATCAAGTTGCATTTGTACACCAAGTTTCAGGTTAATCAGATTAATGGCGTACAAAGGAGATGTAAACGACAGACAGACAGACAGACAGACAGGTAGGCAGGCAGACAGGCAGACAGACAGACAAACAGACAGATCGTCTCCTTTAAAATATGCCTAGATTGGGAAATCTCCGTCAATACACGTGCCAACATAGCCCTAGTAGTGCATACATTACAAAAAGGTCAGTATGTAGATAATGAGCAATGCAGTAGCTCTACTCATGTGACGACCTCCCGTTTGCTCATGTTCGAGCCAAACGGTGTCACTACCTGATTGCATGGCACTCAAGCACAGAACTAGTTTAAACTTCAAAGTGTCCCGAGCATTCGTTGTGACCTGCGTTAGTTTTCATCGATAGTTAACCTCAACAATACATCGGAACTATGCTCAAACAGGACGACAGAGTCGTGACGAACTCTCTTTTGTATCACCTTTGTTTTGTGGGTTTCCATGCAAGCAAGCGTTTTGACCAAACACAAGGTCCGCATTTTCGTTACCTTGACAAAATTTTTGCGGCTTTTCGTAACGAATGGGAGTGTGGCACTTTCTGCTAAAAGTGAATGAGCTACACCTTGCTCTCAATAATACGTATAAAAGGTGAAAAGCTAGTCCATATTCAGTGGCGGTTTTAAAGGGTGCGGGGCCTTGAGCCAAAAATGTTTACGGGGCCCAATGACGTCATGCATTGCAAGGAAGTTCAGACATGATTGTGCTGCGGAAGTTCAAGAGACGTTTTATTTAGTGGATACAGTTTCGAGTTTTCACTTACTTCCATGACATTGATATGGGCAGTGAGACACATTCTTTTTTCTTAGCATTGAGGGGCGAGGTCCCCTACAGGCGCGGGGCCTCAGGCCACGGGCCCGTCGGCCTCCACCGAAAACCGCCACTGTCCGTATTATTCTTTGATGTTTTACTTGAAAATACGAGCTTTGTTTTCTCATCGCCTGTTTTAGAGTTTACTTTTGCGTCCGCATATTTTGTTATCCAATTAGATTTAGTATTTACACCTTTTCGATCCTTCTATGCATACTATTGACGTCTTGGTTCTGACGAGTGTCAATCGAAAAAAAGAGCTTTTTCAACCTTCAGTAATGAGTTGTCTTTTCAGATCAATACTTGGATTTTGTACCACTAATAACTTGCATGCATAGAAACGCTTCTTTTACAGAGTAATACAGAAAATGGGACTTAATCAAAAGGCAAAATACCCTATCTTATTCCCACTCGAGCTCACTGTTTTCTTGTCATCTACTCATACGCAAATAAGCAACCGTTAAAACAATCTTCCTTGAAAACGGTTCCTAGGATGATGTCATTGATATTGCTACACCTATTTTTTATAAGAACATTCGGAATTCTTTAAGGTTTAAAATGTTCTTAGATATTTGAAAAGTAAGCCTTAAGGGTTCTTAAAATTCTCTTAATCCTGAATCATATAAAGCCTTCATGTTCTTAATATTTTAGTTCCTGAAACCCTGTTTTCCTTAATTTTCTGACAAATGAACACAGGCAAGTACACTGAAACGACTGGTGCAGCCTCTGCCAGAATATTAGTCTGTTCTAAATTTCAGACCCCCAAAGTGTAGGCCATACATGATCATCTTCGTCATGAAAGTCAACGAGTTCCTCCCCCTGGAGGAACGGCGAATGTTTTGGAAGCAATTATTCGATCATCCGAATAAATCAATTTTCCTGACGATTTTCTTACTGTTGGGATTTGGCCGTTCATACAAAGATTTTAAAAAACGGAGTTATCGTTTACTGTGCAACATATATATATATCAGCTATGGAATGTTCTTGATGTTAGAGCTCAGAGGACACTATCTTGTTGTAAAACTGGGTTTCACAACTGCGTTATTATTTGGAACAACAAAAATTTTTTTATATGTGTTAGAGAGAAGCGGGACAACTGAAGGTCAGGAAGTTCGCCCATTCCCATTTTAAAACGTCTATGAAATATTGTAAATCCTTGCTTAGCTTCCCTTCCTCCCTCTCGTATCACCCTCAGATATGCATCGTCCCTTGGCTGATTTGTCACAACACGTTGTAAGAAACGAAACCTTTTCTATTCTAAAATCAGTTGCATCAATATGTTGCGTGCAACTAAACTTATACAACTAGGCTCCCTTACACGATGCAACATGTTGGGCGCAACATGTTGTATCGACATATTGCACCGTGTATATGGGGCTTTATGTATTCCACCCGGGTATTGTTGCCTGAAACCCAGAAAGATATACTTCCAATTACACAAAAAGAGTTCCTTGGTTTAGAAATTGAGATGTCGCTGTGAGCTGCTCGTCATAAGTAAACGTAACAAGGCATTGAAAGTTCTACCTAGTCGTGATCGCAAAACTGACTTTGTGTCCCTGAAAAGTTGTTCTGTAATCAGCCAACACTTTGACTGAAAACGCGGCCTATGCCGCCTCTTATGAGAAGGATTCCGTCAGGGTTTTATCGAAGTGCGTTTTCTGTTTCATGTTGCCGCTTTAGAAGCTGCATTGATCAAAACAAAGAAGCCTGTGGTTTGTCGGCCTCCCTCTTCTACCCTCTCATCAGTCGGAAGCTTCCATTGTAAAAAAAACTTTGAACTCATGTTATCCAGATTATGTCTCACCTGGTGGAGGGGGGGCAGTGACCCACCAATCCTTGAGTTAGTGCCTGACGGCACCCAAATTTGGAATAATTATCAATAGGAAGAAGGCAGTGAGCGCAGATTATTGATATAGGCCAACATCTGATTTTCATTAAATTTTGAGGTTATACATTAGTCTCTTAGTGAAAGTTCATTCAGTTATCGTTGTTTGATTTTAAAGTATAAATCTCGGTGATATAAGTTTTAATAAACTTTATCGGGGCTATTTTTCTTTACTAAAAATCATTCACTCATGTATGATTACTACTGTTTAAGCCTCTACGGAACATACTGATTTAACATCAATAAGCGGAGATATTAAAGCATCACGATCACCATTGATAGCCTGTCTCCACATTTCTTTCCTCGCTTCACAACATTGTGACAATTGAGACCACTTCCCACTGCCCATCTCCTCAATGTTGTCCCTACACCCTCTCCTTGGCCTTCGTCTTCCTCTAAATTCCCTCTCTTAGTGCTCTTTCCGTTATTCTAGTGGCTTACTTGTCTTTGCTCATCTTGCCACATATTCTGACCATTATCATTTCTGACTTAAAACTTTCTCTAGGATGACATTTACTTCACTTATCTTATTACTCTGGTGATAATTGGCATTGAACATTCTACGCTTAAAGTATCAAAGGATTGAAATCCAAGACAATCAGTGATGTAAACTTTGGAACTAATTCTCTAGAAGACTATCAAATATGATTTCAATTTCTAACAGCACATCAGTCGACTGATGTTCTCTGCAACAAACATTGTGAATTTCATAGTTTGATGTTATTGTTGACAGATCTGTTGTTTCATCCAGACGAAAACCAATTATGCAAAAGTAAAAAACGTTGTTGTTGATTATGCTGGTGATTTCGTTAACCTAACAAAAAGCCCTGTCGATTTCTATACGTAACTCTTGCTCCTCTGGTTACACAATAAAAACGTTAGTGATTGATATATTTGACTTACATTCTGTTAAAAGAACATTATCAAATTTGGTAATATACTCAAACTTTGCAGGTTGCTCTCTTTTATGTCGATGCAATAGCAAGGCTGTTGTGATTTAGGATGAAGTACTCAAACCGAGATTCGTAAGGAAGTATGAAATATTTTGCGATATAAGCAGCTGCTATTTATGGTAGTGAAAACAGACTGTCGTCCTGTGAGTATTCCATCTTTCCACATGTCGCATTAGCTGCAGATCAGGTGCTCGGAGTTTTGCCCGGGGGCTCAGAAATCTCTTGATGTTTTGACGGCATCTGCATACATTATTGACTGATCAAAATTGAACTCCCTTGTGATCTGTGATAATATTGTGACCAATGATATGTTCCCAAATGATTTGTACAGAAACATCTGTCAACAGGGTCCGCAAATTGGTCATGGTTATTCTCGTACTATAAAACGATGCATGTCTGCTCATAATCTGTTGATCTTGACAGTAACTGCACGCACTAGAGAAAAGTAGAGCTACTCTGTCAATCTGTTGAATAGAATTCTGCGTACGAAATGAGTCCAAGTCCAACAAAATATCGCTTGCCGTTTATTCCATCATTGTGGACGTTGCAGCAAAAGAAATGTACAGGGTCTGTAGCTGGGTATGCTAAAGTTCACGATACAGACGCAACCGAGGAGGAAAGGTTGATTGCAGGCAATGATGTACTTGTTCGAACGAAGGACAGCATGCAGAACGTCAAGCAAGGCAATGGTGATATCTATGTTAGACGAAATGCCATATGTGAAGAGAAGGATCTTGAACGAACAGGACTTAAGAAAATAATGAAGCTTCATATGAAAGTAATATATTTACGACACCATGGTTTATTGGCGTGAGAAGGTGATTTGGAACAGCTTTCTCAAACATTCAAATGCACGCCTTCATGTGTAAAGTTGTATATAACAATCACTGGATCAGCTTACCAGGGATATGGTGTACAAAGAACGATAGTTGAACAATTTATTTGTTGGTAATGTATAAAAGTTTATTTATATACAATGGAATGGCAGGTACAGAGGATAGGAATTCTCAATGCCAAATTGGTGTAATTACGTCTTTCGGCATTAAATGCATGAAAGAGGGACTTGTTTCGTGATAACTTTTGATATAAACTAATAACAATTTAATTTTTCTCTATTTGGTTAACATTTGTACATTTTTGGCTGGTTGTTTTGTACAGAAATCCGTTGCGTGTGTAGGTAAATCATGAGACAAAGTCGAGTAAGCGCATGAACTAGGAGTCAGTCAGATCCAAGATAATGAGCTACGTGAATTGACCCATAGATAAGCCTGGTAAATCTGCATGCCGCTACTGTCGTTGTATAGGTTGCAAAATCAGTGTAAAGTCAGGAAGAAACATCGATAGCTCTTCGTCGCTCATGAAGGCGTAATGCAGTCAAGATATTAGGTATCTGATATAAACTAGAATCATGCATATGATTTAGATGACCCGAGGGATCCCACTTCCCTGGCTTTTTGAGTTTGAAGAATTAAAATTTTTCCGTTTGTTAACTGTAGCATGAAATAGGTAAATACTGGTATGATCAGTAATCAGATTTAGTAAACAACTAAGAAATACCACTTTTTCTGGTAGTGATATATTTGATATATTTTTGTACAGCGCAAGTATAATAAAAAGATGCCAAAGAACGCTCAAGTTCGTCGTAAACTGTACGAGATGTAAATTATTTGGAGTTTTGGTCCTCGGTATTACATGCGCTAGTTCCTTAAGGAAATTGAGGAAGTTTGTAGTCTTATTTGTTTGTATACAGAACTTGGAAATGTAAGTATGAGTTATTTAAATTTCACATTGTAGGGACGTGAATGTGTATAGAGAAGGTGCAGTGATGCGCTGTTGATTTATTGACAAAGAGGGATGTACCACACAGAAACACGATATCTGTTTTTTTAGTTGTCTTGGTCTGTGATCAGCAGGATAAGTTTTTTGTCTTTCTAGGTTGAGGAATATCCCCCGAGTATAAATTTTAAAGATCTTTGTTCTGCTGTTCTTGACAATGCTTTAGATACATCACATTCAGTTTAGCATTCTTGTCTCTGGAGACTATTTCAAGATATGACTTTTTAATGGATAGAAAGCCTTAATTAGCTGGAAGGACACTTATCAAGCTATGCGTTCTGCAATTCGCATGTATTTTGCACTCTGGTGTGGGTTTCACGAAAAGTATTACAGCCAGTTAGACGAAAATATATAGAGACATAAAAAGATATGATATAAAAAGTTTTGTCGTGAAGAAGAACTTTGTCACGTATGTTCCTGGCGAAACTAGAATTTAACCGTCCGCTTATTTTTCCATGAGAATACAAAATCGGCTAAATACCACAGTTTGTACCAAATAGACCCTTGTTTCCATGGTAGCTAGGTAGTGCGGGTTTCGTACAGCATGTGGACGATGTCCTTCGGTCAAGTCTTGAAGAATTTTCCCTGATCTTTTTACTTCATGGGAATACACATGGACTAACGTATGGGAAGCAACTGCTATCATCAATAGCGGACGCGCTAATGGTGATGGTATAACAGTTATGATTTAATCCCAAGAAATTATAATCCACCTTTCGTAATAGTTTCCCTTTTTAAGCTGCGAATTGAAATGTAGGTTAAGGTTTAAGGAAACATGCGGCTATGCAGTAGACCGTAGAATAAAAAATCAAGCCATATTACATGAAAAATTCAACAAATAATCGCTGATCCTAAGAATTACGAGACCATCTTTTCCTTTCTGTAAAATCTAAGTCGTTCAAATCTGACATCTGTTCGCATTCCTATATTCCTATTTTCTGGAAACGTTGTGCACCGTCCAAGATACCGCAAGTAAGAAAATGAAATGGTATAGACTATCGCAAGAAAGTTTTCGAGGCCAAGTGCACAAATACCTTTACTTAGACTTTCGGAGTTCTTCATATATTTTTTCTTGCTTTATTCTGGGGTATTATACTTGCCCCCCTCTCCTGAACTTCTTCATTTCATGATGGATAAGTGATACAGCTAGAAAAACACGCAAGATCTGGTAGCAACTTCCCTCTAATTTAATCGGAGAGTTATTTGGTTGTCAATGTCACTAAAAGCCTACTCGAGATAGGGACTTCCGATGGGGCCGGGCGGGTTCAATGCGTGATAAATGGACTGATTTTGGTTACGTATCTCAGCACTTGGGGGGATGTCCCTTTCTTTTGTAACCCTCTTTGAGCTCACGACATCTGGCCCTAAATCAAGTCAGAAAAATGTTCTCTCCTCAAAATTCCCTTACCTGTTTAGAGTTATTATTGCTAGTTGTGTCTTCTTTGGCGCTTAATAATGTTACTAACCAGCTTTTATTTCACATGGGAACTTTATTAAATTTTCAATATGTCTGCAAAGAATCAACCATAGTAAACAGAGGGCTGACTGCTTCACAGAAAAGAATACAGTTGAGAGTCCATATTCAACCAGGAAGTATTTCACATATTGGCTGTACTGTTAATTAAAGCTAGGATGCTGTAACATGACCGGATCGAGTGGGGGTTTTACGCCTCCTAGTTTTGTAGAACGACAGTTTTCACCTACGAATTTTACTCCTACACAAGAAAAACCCAAATGGGATAAAGCTCTTGGCAATGAAAAATTTTTAAGAATATAATTTGCAGATTATTATTCAGAAAAGAGGATTGAAAGAGGGGTCGTCTAACTCAGTTATCAGAGCGCATTCCTTGGATTACTGGTTCAAATCTGGTCAGTGGCAACCTGGATTATTGTCGTGTGTGCGGTATTATCATCTAAGCAGGGACAATAAGGACACTCCAGAGGCCAAGATATTCCTTTTCTGTTATTAAGTGTATATTTCTGGCAAAATCATAGTGAAGTCTAGATCTAGAAATATCAAGGGTCACTCCACGATGATTAGTGCTAGAACAGATGATTGTTACCCTTGTTGGCGTTTCATATTTTCAGTTCAAAACAAGTTCCTGTTTTCCTAAACGTTAACAGGTCAAATAATTGTGTTTGCCTTTAAATAAAAAGACAGGCATTATGTAATTATAGTGTTTGTCTTACCCCTTTTAGCCCATACTTTCTGTTGAGACTGGTAGAAATTGTGCTGCGAAACTCTTAAACCTCGCATCCATCTTCCCGGCTCCGAATGAGGCCAAGAAACCAAGTGGTGTGGAGAGAAGATAAATGGCTGTGTTATTTTGTTACAAGAAAGTATATTTGGTGGAGGATTCTCATTTTGACGGCGTCAATATCTTCCACACATCTATAGATGCCTTGGTAAAGTTAGTTAGACCTACTCTATCTACGGTTCAAGATGCAATATTCTCGTAGACTTCCAACTATCTGCTGTTTAACATATGTATGCCTGATTTATTTAAGTGTCTCCAAGGACAAATTTCTCATTATTTTTTTTACCACTGAATATGGAAAACCTACATTCACCGGCATTGCCTTTCATGTGTTAATGTGTTTTCAAAAACGTCTTACTTCGAACTGAATTTTATGTCGATCGAACCCGCCAGCATTATATGTATTCATGTTTATTAAGTTACTATGTATTCCATGATTGATAATGTGCCCGGGCGAGTACTCACATACGGAAATTACACTGATCAACCTGATAGCGAAACGAAAAGATCAGGTTGCTAGTTGTGGTAAGGATTTGGGATCGACTCTCCAGAGTGTCTACTTAGCTATTGCACTATTTAGTGCAGTGGTTGGGTCGGCATTTTCGGTGCGACACGTTTCAGGTTCGATATACGTTTCAGCACTATACGCATTCATGTTTATTGGGTTATCATGTATTTCATGATTTCTAGTGTGTGTGAGAGTACTTATGAAGTATATATACATAAAACTCGTTCAAATACATAATTTTCTTGACTTTTCAATATTATCCTTTTCAAAAAGTTACGAAGATTATATCATTTAAGCGCATAGGAGAATACCGGCTCTATGAGTATATATGTATATATATAGATAGCATTTCACCGGCCATATTGTATAAACTGTTACAAATAGACCTTAAGCCGGGTTGAAAAGCCTCTGGGTCCAGGGATTATACCATCTAATGGAATGTAAAAGTGCAAGAAGTAGTGAATTCGCTTTGTAATAAACGGAGAAACTTCTTGCAAAACTTCTGTTCCGCAATCCAACCTGCACGTGCATTTTAACGCATCAGACTATGATGGTCAGGCTTATTGGCTATTTACGCCTATGACTCTACTGACAACGAGGTCAAATTACGTGAAAAGGAGTCATTCTGGCAGTGTAAATTACAAACGTTTGCACCAGACGGCCTCAAGGAGAGAGAAGTCATTACCATCTGAAATTGACCGGCAACCACGGCTTCTATTTACCATCTCCTAAGCCACGCTTTTAACAGTGTGAGCGGCTGTACGGGAATGGAGGGTTCTTGGGTCTTCCAACCTCTCCATACACTGCTGTAAGTCAACTAACACTTCGAAAAGAACAAAAAACCCCCCCAAAGACAAACCCTATGACAAAAATTTGTTCCACCCAAACTTCTAGGATTTTTACCAGTAGCTAGTTACTAGACTCGATGCATTACGACCTTTAACATAGGAATTCCAGTACAACTATTTTATTTGTTGTTTTTTTATGACAAAGCGTGTATAGTATATTTCTATGAAAATTTTAAAGCCTAGACATATGACACAGGGTAATAAGCTCTCAGGAACTTTAACTATGTTTCTATCTCAATCAATACATCTATACCAAAGTTGTTTCCAATTTCTTGGCCTCGCTATCTAACCTCGGTCTAATGTTTCTCCATTTTTGCATAATCACTCTTAAACGGAAGACAGAGGAATGGGCCGAGTATCTCTACTTTATTAACAAACAATCTCTGGCCGAAGCTTGCAAGGCAATACGCGAAATAATGAGCCTTATTATAAAATAAAATTGATTGACTGATTGTTTCAACAACTACAACACTTTGACGGCCGGATAATCAAAAGTAACCTAAACTTGTGTTTTCTGCAGTATTATGTGGGAAGATTCCTTGCATGCCTCCAAAGTGATAGCGAAGGCTTTCTACTCTTGGCACGCCTTCTCTTGTCGGAAACTCCTGTGTACGCCCCTGAATACTGGTTGCAGCACAAGTGATAGCAAACGTTGAGATAGAAATTATTGTTGTAAAGGAACAGCGCGTTGATGTACAACAGGTTTGATTCAAAAGAATGGTGAAGTAAATCTCCTTCTTTAACCAACTCTGCTTCGACTTTCAATAAAAATGACCTCAGAAGAAGTGACATGCAATGTTGACCTCATATTTACGCTTTCAGTTTTGAAGTCCACTAGCCTCTCCTGGTGTTATGCAGTAGGCAAGTGCAACCACACGTCATTGTTCTTCAGATCGTTGTTGAGATAACTAGTTGTGAGATGTAATCAACATAATTTAAAAGAAATTTAGTTTTGCTTTCTAAGAGTCAAGAAACTTTGTTCGTGTTGATTAAACCATTGTTTAAGAAATCGCACTTTTTCCAGGCCAGGATAATTAACAGCTGCGTTCCCCTTCCGTGCGCCCCCGCGACGTATTTGTTCATTACGATGACAATTACACGATAAGAAACCTTACCACAACAGATTCGTTCCATCAAATACCAAATGCTTTGCTCATCGTATCCGTAAAATCATTCGGTGTTTTGGTTTACATACTGTTCTGCTTCTAAAGGATCAGTGTGTGGGCAACCAGTACTCACTGCTAATGTACCGTTACTACTGGTAATATGTAGGCAAGTACACAATCAGTGAGTCAGCCAGTCAATGAGTCAGTCGAACTGTTTCTCAGTAAATCAGATTACTCTGCCTACCTGCCTGTCTATCTTCCAGACTGACAGCCAGTCAATGAGTGAGTGAGTGAGTGAATGAGTGAGTGAGTGAGTGAGTGAGTGAGTGAGTGAGTGAGCGAGTGAGTGAGTGAGTCAGTCAGTGAGTGAGTCAGTCAGTCAGCCAGCCAGCCAGTCAGTCAGTCAGTCAGTCAGTTAGTCAGTCAGTCAGTCAGTCAGTCAGTCAGTCAGTCAGTCAGTCAGTCAGTCAGTCAG
>JAAAKL020015123.1:0-11629 GCA_010016065.2 Carybdea cf. marsupialis auct. non (Linnaeus, 1758)
CAAGAGGTACTAAGGTTTAACGAAATAAAGAAACAATCTTCTTCTTGTTGTTTGTGTTGTTGTTGTATGATTTAAAATCTGAAAACAGGGTTGAACTCCTTCTAAAGTTATCTTCTTCTCGTCGCACCGATGAATTGTGAGGCCTCTGGAAATTGGTAGCTTGTACAAATACTGCAAATTTTGTCAATCCAGAGCTTTTTTAACAAACTGTAGGCAATGTTATTCAATATTGTCCTACGAAAAAGCCTCTTTGTATCGTCCGGCATACGTGGGATATGGCGGGCGATACATAGAGGGATAACGCCTGTTGCAACAAATGACTATGGGTGACTATGGGTGTGAGCTGTAAACATCTTTGCACGAAAAATTTAGCAGTGTCGTCTGTTTTCTAAGTACTGCAGATTCGTCTATCATGGCACCAGCATATTACATCAAAGCATCATCACATCTGAAGATTTTTCCTAATGTTATCTTGATTTAAAGACGAAGTAGCAAGCCATAGGCTTCAATAAAGCCTTTCCAATCAAGTGCCGCTCATATTGATAAGCTTTCAAGAGTTTGAGAAGGACATGTTGAGGTTATTACATATTAAAAACTCAATAATAGCATGCAGACAAGCATGGGCACTTTCAACAACAGTTTCGCATCTTACAGAGAGAAGAAACAGGCCCAAACAGAATTATCCGAGGACTTTTTGCGGGATGCAGGGAACAACTACAGACAAGATTAAACGCATCGTATATGGAACACTGCAGCCAAGAGACCACAAGAGTTTTCATTTCTCTATTTTCTATGTTCTGCCATTAAATACTATTCATCGTTGCCATACAAATATGACTCTACTTTTCTTGTAGACAATCCATGCGAGTGTTCCGGTCTTCACAAGTTTTTCAAGAGTCATTAAGCTTAGAAGGCGAAGTCGAATTGCCTTCACTGTAGCCACCCCTAGACCTCTTTTTGTTTTCTTGAAAGGTGAAACTACTCAGTTAAAAGCACTTTTTGGAAAACAATATAAATTTAAATTTACAACTTAAATGGCATTTTTGAGCCTCCGTAGGGATTTCAGAGCCATACATTATGCTTACTTTACAGGTCCAAGGTTAGGCTTGTCACCTCGTTATGTCTTTGGTGCCCCATGCACAAGTTCCCACAAAATTATTTCGTTGGAAGCACTCAGCAGAAGTACTCAACTAAGTCAGATTTGTATTAAGTTTCATATGTGTCTATACTATCTACGTAAATGAGCTATGAATTCAATTTCATGTCGTAGGAGAACCTAAATCATGAACACAACTTGCATTGCACGTTCAACCAACCTTTTAGTAAGGCTCATCAACTACCCATCATAAGAATTGTCTGACCTTAGAAAAGATTCACAAACATAACTGTAAATACACTCTTAGGCCTTTAGCTGCAAAAGAGTCAAAGGTGACAGCAACAGGAATAGCTTGCAATATCGTTGTTTATGTGGCTCCACACAACATTGGTAATCTTTCCTT
Source organism: Carybdea cf. marsupialis auct. non (Linnaeus, 1758) (assembly GCA_010016065.2). Lineage (NCBI taxonomy): Eukaryota > Metazoa > Cnidaria > Cubozoa > Carybdeida > Carybdeidae > Carybdea > Carybdea cf. marsupialis auct. non (Linnaeus, 1758). Next base: position 1,500 of record JAAAKL020015123.1, read on the forward strand.
CTTAGACGCATCAGGTGAAACAGAAAATATCTTTTTTATCTATCTTCTCTTTGCAGACATCAGATCAAATAGTGTATCACCTTGTTTTATGTTGTATTATATTGCATTACGTTGGCTGTTGCATCTTCTGAAACTGAAGCCACACTTGTTGACTGGTCGATGAGCAGCATATTCCGAATTCTAGCCTCCTTTCAATGTGACCAAACAGAGACATATGCAGTATTTTTAGTAGATTCTACAGCATCAAAAGTGCGACATTAAACAAGGTTTGAGTTTACGGAATGATTGCACGATATCTTACTACTGAACATTAGAAATAGCTGATTGATTGCTGTTAGCTGTTAGAGGTAATGTCTCCTTGATTGTCTATGTAAAAGTGGTTCTAGAGGAGATTTAGACAAAAGCTTCGTCTAATCCATAATGAGACTAGCGGGGTGACTTCAATGCAAATTTAAAGGCAAAGCATCTATGGCGGGATTTTCCAACTTGCTTGTTAAAATCAACATGCAAGCGCGGATACCTGTTTGCTGATCAGTCAGCAGAGCAGTTCTTTAAACAACTACTGGTCATAAAGTACGGGGAAAATAGCATACAACCCCAAGTTGCATTTGTAGAAAACTTTGTGTTTTGGCTCTGTTGTGCCTGGCTCTGCGAGTGATGTCAAAAGGAGAATTGCTCTAGCATCTTCAGCATTTGGAAGGCTCAAGGAAAAGATATGGAAACAGATCAGTACCTACCTTCCTTCCTGAGAGATCCTCCATCGATATACTGTGCCATCACGGAGGCGTGCTAATGCGTTTACCGCAATAACTCGGCGAACTCCTTCTTTGATTGTGTTGCACGCTTTGCTTGATTTATAGAAATAAAGTCCAGGTTATACTACGCCATAGTTGTTTAAATCACGATGTACGCCTGTGAAGCACGGGCCTTGAGAACAGAGGGAATGCAGAGTCTTCATGTTTGTTAAAACAATTGTTTAAGGTCAATGCTACAATCCTGGTTAAATAGAAGCTAAACTTTTACGAAATTTCGGTGAAAACAAAACAAATCACGCAAGACACTTGCCACATGAAAGGGGTGTCCAGTCCTGGTATTATTTGTTTTCTAGACCTCTCCGCTTTGTAGCAGGGAGGTCTGACATGTAAGTACCCAAAATGCTCATATTGAAACTTAACAATATTTTGGAACGGGGGTGAGGGAAACTTGCATAGTTCAATGTCCGAAGTTGTAGGCAAGATGCTATTCGATAGAGTTAAAGTAGACGCGGTGGGGAAAGGGCTTGGTGTTGAAAGAAATATAACGAAGGCTTAACTGGTTTGGCCATGTTGCAAGGAGAGGGGAGGATAGATATGTATACCGTGCATGCAAAGATGAATTCCCAGGTAGACGACCCCGTGGGAGACTTTCAAAGAGATGGATTGACCAGCTGCGAGAGGACACTGGGCTACCTCCCTTAACGCAAAGTAAGAGAAAGAGATGGGTGAAAGACGTTTGTACAAAAGAAGTGTGCGAAAATCACATCGGGATTACGCAAATAAGTCAAGTAAGTCAAAGTCAAGACGGTAATTTCTTCCAACAATATTTTCCTAATATTGTCCAAATCTACAAAAATTTGACCTTAAATCTTTCCTAATATTGTCCAAATCTACAAAAATTTCTACATATCTCAGTGAGAGGGAAAGATTAGCTTCAACAAATCATAACAACGGAAAGATAAATTTAGAAGTTTTGCAAAGGTAACTTGCAGTAAGAACTTAATCTGCAGCTATGGACATCATTTGTGATCAGAAGGAAGCAGTTTAGTTCCTGACAGAATTTCTTTCTTCTTGGCACAGGTAGCAATAATTTGCTTTCGTACATGAAAAGCTCGAAAGGAAATATCAGCCATATTTTTAACGAGGGAGCTGACTAATGGACACGTGTATGAAAGTGTATGGCATTTGTAAAATGCAAATTGATGATTGGGTGAGGTCGTTGGGCCTTCTCATTTAAATGGAAGGTATAAGATTATTATGAGCATGATATATGGAAAACGTCTTTAGGCCATCAAATGAAATTCAGCAGGTAGGTGCCAAGATGTCTGATAACAGAACGGAAGCCCATAGAGAGAGTAAGCGAAGAATGTGAACTATATAGTAGCAGTATGATTTAAATTAAGTTCTTGACAGACAAAAATTGTCAATATATTGCTATTTAAGTATTTCAAACGAATCTCATATCAATACATAAGGCTTATCTACTCACGATGAATTTTTCATATTTATATTTCTCAAGCATTTTTTTGTGCTTTCTAGTTGCCCCTCTCCCTATTCCAACTTACACTAATCCCAAATCTTATCCCTTGAACAGAAGTTTTCGTCTTGGAAGAGTTCCTTCCTTTCCTGGGGATGATTATTTCCACAGCTTTCTTTCCAGAGCCATTTTTAGCGCACCACTGCATCAACACAGCATTTCTTTCGGCTCGAAAGCAGAAGCACATGCGCGTCTAAGCTCCAAAATTGTCACAGACGTCCCTTCAAAAACATGAATTTCCTCCCTGCGGAGAATGCTCTCTTAATAAGGTTAATAGAAATATGTGATTGCATGGTGGCCTAAATTAATCAATCGATAGTCGACATGCATTGGGAAATGTGCATCGTACAACTCTCTATGAGAAAAGTTCCGAAATCTACGGACACGCTGTATTAAACATGAACACAAATATGCGCCTTTGTGTCATTGGGTAACATATCTCGGTTTGTTCCAAGTGGGTGTAGAGGAGATCGCAGAGGTAATTAGAAAGGCAGTAAATACGCAATAGTAATGTGAAATCAGGTTCTACATTAAACGTACAAAAATACCTATCAATCTTAGCGTGTACAAAAGGATTACAAAGAAGTTCGTACAAAGTCATCATGAGACGAGATAGAAAACCTACGTCAATTACAAATGCAATATCAAATTGGCAATTAAAACAACTTGGATAATGCACCGGTCACATAAAAATTTGTATACTTGTCGAGTTAAGTAACCTAAAATTTTCGCATTTGTTTTGCGTGGTTAATGTTTGCTTCAACAGCAAGGTTACATGACACTACCTAAACATCCTTACATTAATGTGTGCAACAAAGAGCAGTGGATTACAATGGATTAGAGTTCTTTAATATCTCATATGCTTATATGAAAACAGAAATATCACCACATCGTACAATGTTATGAACTGCAACAGCGAACATTCACAGTCGATTCTTGGTATATACACCAAGGAGGTTGCTTAGAGCTATTTGGAATAAAAACCCCTCTTCGGAGTTGTGCTGATATCATTGACCTAATGATTATCAGCGACTCCGCACTACTTAAGTCCTTAATTATAAGATTACTATTCTGCAGACGCTAGAAACAGTTGTAAATGACATTCACATTGTAAACCTCGTCTGTTTACTAGCTGCTGTTGATAATACGGCGCAATCTACTGCTCACGTGTAGAATACTTTTCAACGTACTTTAAGGGTAGCAGGTGACAGTATTGGACTTGCTAGGGTCACTCCTACCATTAGTTCCCGGTGGGATTATTGTATCCGCGATGTCATTGTCTTCATCATGTAACGCTATTGCTGCCTACCGCAGAAAGAGCACCTTCCTACACAGTCTAAGCTTCTGTGTTGCTTGATTCAAACACAATTCTCCATTTATGTATTGTAAGTTAGGGTTGTATTCTCAAGAATTCGATGAATGAAACGTAGGGTGAGCATTTCATTTTAATAACCAGCCCAGCAACCTTGACCTTAAAAGCCTCTACAAAACAGTTACTGCTGGGAAGCAAGTTTATCACTTTAACTAGGGATACCCACCCCCCTTCAGTGCTCTACATAGATAAGAAACTGATACAAGGCATGCTCCATAAACGATCTACGGTGTCAAACGATGATGGGGTCAGATAATGATACTATGATATTCACATACAGCGAAATCCACTCAATCTTCACAAACGATGTTTACCGCTGCTCAAGTACACCGCATACTACAACGACTCCATGGCAACTTGATTTCCGAGTACCATTAACATCCTTGATCAATAACACCCAACATTAACCATGTATCATCCTCTGACTAGCCATATCAGAATATACATAAACAATTTGATCGAGGGTCAAGTAATTATTTCAACTCGGCTTGGGCCATTTATGTGTAATGTACCACTTCACGATAAACAGTACGAAAAATTTCTCCTACAAAGTCTTTGCTTCACCCCGTCATTCATGCATAAACCCACGTCTTGACTATTACCTTCTTGAAAACGGCATTTTAGTATGTCTAGACTCAGTAAGATGTCTGTTTCGTCGTAAAGTAGCTTATATCCCTGCATCGAACCGCTAGAAAAACTTCAAAATTAAACTTGGCGTAACAATAACCTTGACGGTGGACACAACACTCAGTGCATGCAATGTTCGTGCCATGTGGTCCCATTGACATTGGAGGGGCTTTATATACACTGAAGAAACTTTGAATATCCCATTAATATAACCAAGATAATAATGGAGCTGAATGGGCATCACGGAAGGAATCTTATCATTGTCAACGGGCCGGCAAGTAGAAGTATGTCGGTAATAAACTAGATTGGGGTACAAACCAAATTGAGGCAGTAAGGTGTTATGACGAAGACACCGTGGCGTACTGTTATTCAAGCAAATTGCAAGAAGAATACTACGTCAATTCTCTGGATACAAAAACCAAACAAAAAGGAGCATAAGGCCAACAAAACTAATATGTAGATCGGTTAAATAAGTTCTCAAACTATAATGAAATGAAATGGATGAAGCCAATACTTAGTATTTAACAACATAAATAGAAACTTAAACACGAATTGAGGTCTGTTAGAAACCAAACTATTACAGTCAATATGACTAAAACTAAAAAAAAAGAATATTGGTAGATGACTTTCGAAATAACACACTATAATAGGTAATATCAAAAACAATTCTTCAAACAATAATGATGATAATATTAATATTTCGGGTCTCTAATAGTTAGTTTGACGTCAAGAGCAGAATGTGAAACGAGAAATCTGATGTTTGCTAGTCAGTTGTACTAATGGAACTACTCTCAATTAAATCACGATTCTGCGTACCTCTACAAGACACTGACGAGTCGCTTTCACCTCAGACGTCGTTTTCTATGCGGAATTTTGACTTAAAAACATACAGTTTTTGTATTTCAACGGTTCTTTGCATTTGTTATAATCATCAATGTCCACCAACAGCAATTTCGGAGAGTATTGCATGTAAACTTGTAAATCTTTTACAAGCGACAGCACACGCCATATCAATTACCAGATTAGATGAGTCTCCTATTCAACATGATATTCATATCACAGCTATATAAGACCATTAATGACAAAGTCACACATACAAAGGGGAAAAAAGTACATACTTGAACAACAACACAGTTCTGGATCATGAGGACGATAAAGAATTCGGGCATGATCTCTGAAATAAATTATGCAAACATCCTTCAGCTACGTACTGGCTGCAACACGCCATAAGAACACCTTGGGTTCCTCACTATTTCCAAATACGGTATTCTTTGCAAAGCCACTATGAATCATGGTCCCTTCCTTGTTTCGGCAACTATAAGGCTCTTTGAGCAAATAAAAGGCTCACCGTTTTCAATAATGGCAAACTGGGGGCAAAATAGTCGAATACCAAAACCGGAGGAGCAGCTCACTTGTTAGTTGAGTTTGCATTGGAAGCTGAGCAACTGCTTTCAGTCACTACTAACTTTGATGAAATACTTTAAATGTGTCCGCTTCTTCTTCTTTGACACCATAGCAAATAACGCGCCTGCGCAGTAAGTGCTGATGTCTGTTGTATCATAAGTAAGGTATTCTGAACAAATTGTTGTTCTCCACTTGTACAACAGTCATGCCTAACACATGCCTCTCCACAGAACATCTAGTATCTCACCAAAAAATAAGCAAATCAATCATTGGACAAATTAACGCTCGTCCTCGACAACGGTAATCATCAATCCACGACTTGGCCAAGCGTATTCTTTAGGTAGTTGGATCTAAAAATAATGAAGAAGAAAGTCCCTCAAATGGTAATTTTCATCCGTTTCTTATTTAAGTTCATCCATGCTACCCTTGACATATAAGGATGAAGCTCTAAGATCGGCTAGCTGCATTATAGACGCAGAGACGCATGCCATGCTTGCGGCCATGGCCATCACGTAATGCTGCATGTTTTCAGTCACTTTACACCCAGCTCTCTAAATATACTTCCATACGTTGTACTTTCTTTTCTAATCTCCGCTTGTTGTGTTCCTTGATTAAGGACGGTACTCAACATAGCAAATATACAAATAAATTTTGCATTCCTTTTGTTTAGCTTCGGATGCAATTAGAATCAAAATAAGAAAGCCCACGCTCAGGCTAGTTCAGGACCTTGTCAGATCATGCAAGATTCTGCTTTCCAGGTCAAATAAAACAAGCTCTCAAGACGAACTTTACGTATGGTTAAGGATTAACACAAAAAACTCTAATACACGCAGATTGTCTGAAAGGAAAACTGATAAAGTCTGGATTTCAGTCCCTGCTTTGATAGGCAACGCCGCGGTACACCCTGTCCTTAAAACCTGTACTTAACGCATTTCACGTCTTCTGTTAAAGACTATTAGGTTTCTCCTATCTGTGCCACGCTTGACACGGGATTATATGACTCCAAACTTTAGCGGCGTAAGGTGTGGGGCAGCCTATGTAAAATATAAGGGGTGACACATCCTACAAGTAAAGCAAATGATTTGCCAAAATGTGACGTATAGCGGTGCCCAAAGCAGCATCAATCTGCAATGGGCGCTCAGAGATTGATTGAGCATTTGTACTGTCGGACTTCAAAATATTTAACTCCTAAATAAAGGTAACTTTCTGTGACTGACACGTTAGGCCATTTTAAAAGAGAATACAAAACCCTGCAGCTTGATTTCTTAATTTAGATTTTACTAACAACTTTTAGAAACGTATACCAGAAATCACCTAAATACGCTTGAAACATGATCTCGTGTTATAAACCATTACGATCATTAAGGTCTATAAATTTAAATCAGCTCAATGTTCCCTGATCGAACACTAAAGCGTATGGTGGCAGACCTTTTAGTGACGATGCAGAAACTCGTTGCCTAGCAACATTACCTCCACAGAAAACAAAGATAAATTCAATATTAATATCTATTCTAATGACGCACTTACAAAACGTAATGGACGTCATTGAAGCAATTGTTACCATCATTATCATTATCATTATTATTCTCATCATCATCAAAATAATAATAATAATCAACATTATTAACATTATTATTATTATCATCACCATCATCATCATCATCATCATCATCATCATCATCATTAACATACCACCAAATACTATTCGCATGTTAGTCCGAGATGTAAGAGAACTTAGTCCTTGCTAAGATGATTTGAGACAGAACAGACCTAAATAATGACACAATGTGATCCATGACCAAGAAAAATAAACATGATGTCATAGTTACCTCGTCTGGTCGTGACAATTCCTCAAAGTCTTGGAATAATAGGTCAAGGAAGTCATCTGGTATCAAAATCTTTGGTACAAGGAATAAAAAACACGCCACCTTACTTTGCGAGTAAGCAAATATTCTTTTTGACAACACTAATACAAATCATCTGCAAAATCCATGATCAGAACTGATAAGGCACAGTCACTACAGAATTACTGCTTTTGCACGTCTCATATCGGCAACATTCAGGCACTCTTCATGTAGTAGCAGAGGACTTACTACGAGTCTTGAGATCTTTGCATGGTTGCCAATGGATGTGACATCAGTTTTTTAAAGCAGAATTGTGTTTGAAATCCTAACGTTTCGATAGAACATTCTCGGTCCGACATGAAGGCACAGTAGAAAATGAGCTTTTCAACATTATCAATCAAAGAATTTATCTAACTGTCACTGGTAAAATAAATGTGAGTTACATTAAGGGTGATGCAAAAAAAGACCAATGTCATACAGCATTTTCTGTTTACACCCAATCTATATAAATAATTGTAATGGTGTACTCCTTATTCGGGGTACAGCTATCCGTATCAACAGATCACGGTAAATCAATAGAAATATCATAAGAATATTGTAAACCGACAAAACATCAGCTTCCTGTTCGTAGTCTTAATAAATTCTGCATACATTACAAGATTATAACGCGCGGCAGAAATAAACAAGGTAAACAATATATAAATAAGTACTCGTAAAACCTGGTGATTAGCACCAACCAACAGCACTTTCTAACTAAGCAGCCCGAGCATAAGAGCCATATTATCTTCTAAGTACATTTAATGTTGTTGGAGAGACAGTTTGCATAAGATCACGTTATTTTGATAGAAGACGACTTGAGGAGCAAGAATGAAAGGAACAGTGAAAGAGGGTCCTCTTAATACCCTTCTCACATCAGAAGCTAGACGTCCGTTACGTCTGCGTGAAGTTGTCGAGAAGAAAAACTATTTTTATTGGGTGAAATTTGTGTCCTGCTAAAACTATGGAAGGAAAACAAAACAAACAGATAGAAAGCAGTATAGATTGCCAGAGATTACTTCCATCTCCAACTCTTACCTTGTTTTCGTACGGATAACGTTTCACTCGATATCAATACGGTTACAGATCTTTGAATAAGCAATCAGAAAAATATTTACTAAAGTTACGATGTCTGAGTCGATAATCTGTGACAACACCTGAATATCTATCAATATAGAAGTAGAATCCTCAGCCTATGTCAGACTTTAGTGACTGATAGAAGGTAATTGTCAAAACTTTGTGAATTCACTTCCAAGGCTGATCACACAGAAAGTATCAAAATGGGATATTCCTAAATGCACTGATGCACCAGATGGTCAAGGAAGACTGGATACTGTTATTGGAACTTTGTGACTTTTCATTTTTTGTCTGAAACTAAATACATATACTGTAAGTCGTATTGTATTGCTTACTTGTAACCATGTCCCATAGGCAGCATATGGACATTTCTCATCTACACTAGTTCCAGTAACATCGGTAGAAACAAACGTTATTGCCGACTCCGTTATGGCACTCTTAAATGTAAAATGCCGTCCATGCGCCAGTCTTCCCCTGACAAAAAAACAGAAATGATGTTATAGACTTGATTTTGAAAAACTTTAACACCGCAACGCCATCATAACTTAAGTTACCGATTGTTTAAGTCACGATCTTTCAACCATTTCACAAAATGGCCCCCTTACACCTCCGCAACTGACCATACCTCGTATAGTTTGTAATCATGATCATTAAAACTAAGTTAACCCTTTTAATTGACATATCATAATAGTGACTGAATAACGTGTGACTATGTAAAACTCTTACAGTGCGCCCAAGATTATTTATGTGTAACAAAATTGAGGATATGGCTCTAAAAATTATATATTACAACCAGCAAACATCCGTGCAACCATTTCTTCGGGAAAGCTTGCGATCCGTCTCTTACTTGCGACACTTAAATACATTTTTCTTTTGCCATAAGATTTCTGAGATAGCATTATGGAAGGCAAATCCAAGATAACAATGAAAAATTCCAATCTAAAAAAACAACATTAAATAACCTTTTAAGGTAATTGGAAAGTACATTAAAACAAGTAACATAGTTAACGGTTTAGACATACTCAACGTTAAGCATGAAGACGAAAAATGCGAGTTATGTATGCAATACCGCATACGCTACCGTAAGCAATCCCGCATGCAATCCCGTATGCAGCACCGTATACAGTACCGCATGCAGTACCGTATGCAGTACTGTATGCAGCAACGTACTCAGTACCGTATGCGATACTGTATGCAATACAGTATGCAATACAGCATGCAATATCGAATTCTACAGTGAACAGTACGAGCTTAGATACAAAATAAAATCTGTAATAAACTTTCCGAGCTGGAGGTATAAAGTTCAAGAGCGGACGGCATCGTCGACCTGTGCCTTCTCTGAAGTGTTTTGTCACTACCAAATTTATCATCATCAAATAGCGTAGTATCGAATTTTTTCGACTTTGTTATCCAGCTGTTATTTATTGATTGTTGATAACAAAACATAATTCTTCACATGCAAATATGACCTTAACAAA
>JAAAKL020015124.1:0-11628 GCA_010016065.2 Carybdea cf. marsupialis auct. non (Linnaeus, 1758)
CTTTTTGAATGATTGACTCCGTTTATTCTCATAATAATAAAGTGATATTTTGAGAAGAAATTTTGAATCCCCATAGATAATATTAGGTTTGAAAAAATGTGTCGTATGTTAACAGAGAGGGCCAAACTTTGCTCAGGGAGGCATTGGCCCCAAATAACCCCGCCTTAGCTACGGGCCTGATAAATTCAGTGAGGGGGGGGGAATTTTCCAGGAGGGAATTGTCCGGGGGCAATTGTCCGGGGGGGAATTGACCAGGGGGGAATTGTCTAGGTGGGAATTGTCCGGGGGAGAATTGACCAGGGGGGAATTGTCCGGGAACCCTGTCAGTTATGTGCCTCATTTCCTGTGTCCGACATTCACTTTAATCATTTCATTTTGATTCAGCCTCTCTCTTTTATTATTTTACTTACCAGGGACCTTATTCAGCTAACGAAATCGGAATTCGACCAGGAAAGAAATGAGCTGCATAAAGGCGATTTATTCTCAATGAGATGTCGAGTAGATATATCTGGGGAAGAGAATTTTTATCGATCCAAAGAAGAGTATGGGATTTACATCGTTAAAACTGTATTTACTGTTCATATGTTGAAAAAATATAGAATTTTAAGTTAATAAATATTTCAGTCTAGATAACCAATAAGGATCTAAATTAAATTGTTTATAAGTATATATTGTTTATATATGTCTGGCAACTCTTGGAGCCTATCGGCCCCCTGTGTAAGTATTCAAACATGTTGCCTTCGTATGGCAAACCAATCTTTGCACCATGTCACTAAATTACGACAGCAATTATGCATAGCTAGGCCCTTGTACGTTCACTTCTGAAGATTTATGAAGACATCCGAGTACGAAGTTCTATTCGTGGCCTAAGTACGTTAGCATGGAAACAATGTATACAGTGATGATAAATAGTTTTAGGGTAGTTGATTTGTTACTAGTTTGCCAAGAGACAAAATTGTAAATCGTTATGTATCATGCTTTGTTTCATCAGAGGCATGATTTCCTGATTATATGAATTGAGTGCAACTGATTACGGACTTCCCCTTTAAACGCACTGTTTCATACAAATATAATCAGAATGGTGTTCCCTGAAGTTCCCCGAATATTGTCGAATTTGTATCGTGACAGTTTTGAGGTGTTTTCATAAAGTTTTACTTTGACTCGGTAGCACTAGTAAGTAGAGTCTTGACCTCTGAAACTATTTGCTGCGGTTGCTTATGCCACCCCATCCTCACACCACGACTTTTACAGCTTTCGTACGTTAAAAGATAATAGCGTTAAGGTGATCACCATGATGATTATATTGTCAACAAAGATAAACAACTATACTATTCTGTATTTCAATGAAAGGACTTTATTTTTTCTCTCTAAGATGACTGTTTCTGATTTCATTTTATTCATTACTTCATTTGCAACAAAAAGCGGCATACTTATTTAGTATAAGATAAAATTAACTTCAAATTAAAATTAAGGTAAGTTTGACGAATTCTCTATTGCGTACAATAGTGACATATGCTGTGTTGCTAAAAGACTACTCCTTTACCCCGAGGAAAAAGTCCGTACTTGGTTGTTACAGAACACTTAATCCTTCACTGCCCATTGTGCAAATTATACGTTTGGTACAGGAATCTGACAACTCAGCTTAGTATAACCCTTAAAGGGTGGTACCGTTCCTTGTGAGGGCAAGGTGTAATGACGTTATGAAGTCTTCAATGTAGTACGAGAAATTCTTTACGCAGAAGGTAGCTTCATCATTCCGGTCATTTTTGTCAATATGGCTGTTTTCTATTACTAAGGTTTTATTTAAAGACATTTAGATGCTACTAAGAGGGAAGTCAGAAACAAGTTAGAGGATTAGAAGAATTCAAACTTATTGGTGACACAGAGAAGGGATCGTAGTAAAGTCAGTAGTTAAAAAGAACTGTAATAAGCTATCAGGTTGCTAACCAGTCAGAGTCATTGTTTAAGCAATATGCCGTGAAATATGGTGTGCCCTTTATCTGTTGATAACATCAATAGTGAATAAGTGAAAAATTCTGTACCGAAGGGCAGGATACTCTTGCTGGTTACTAAGTCCTTGTCCGCACAATCGCTGCGTTAGACTTTTTTCTATCCCTTCTCTTTAAGTGCAAGGTATGATAAATATATTTACTGTATGTGTTTAGATCTGTCAAGGAATAGGTGCAGACTGTCTCTGCAAAGTTACTTTACTGTAAGTATCACTGACCGTTAAAAATGGGATTGTAGTAGTTAGTTTTATTTCGAGCACTCATTTAATATCTGCTAGGTGCAGATAAAGAATTCATTAGAGTAGTAGTATCATCCATTGTTATAGAATAACAGCTTAAGAGAGTTTATTAACAGGGCATTGGGCAGATTGAATCTGACAGGAAGGGAAGGGACGTATGTTGAAAACAGTTTTCTCCCTCTCTTGTGACTACAATTACAGACAGCAAACTGTTTTTCACTCCCTAATCATTTGGAAACTGTTCCTCTGAGTTCACTCCATAATAAAATCCCAACCTTTACATTAGCTCTGTTTCGCCTCAGGAACACTTCTGTCATGACTTCGTAAAGTTTATTCAGGAGTGTTTTCAAACATCTTTATTTTAAAATTTGCTAATGATGACGTCATAATTATGTCAAGTCACCCACAAATAACACGAAATATCTACGGATCCGAACATACAAAATGAACCCCTTTTTGGCATTAATAAGGTAAGTTGCATATTAAATAGCTCCACGTACTTAATACTATATTTCTCCCTTTTAAACCTAAAAAATTAGGCCTAATATACATTTTGCTAAAAATTCTATTCCATGATTGCATTTTTGCACTTATCAACTTCGGGCAATTATGTTTGTCACCACCTCCAATTTCAAAAAAACACCCATTTATCTCCAGTTAAAAGATAAATTATTTTACCAACCAAAGTAACAAGTATTCTCAGAGTTATTTGCTTTGAAATACCCTCGACCCCGCTAGCCTCCCTCCTCCCAACCCGTGGGATCTCAAAATAATCCAGTCTCGATAGGGTTGATTGTTACTGATTAGGGGTGTTGTTTAGCCCCTATTGCTATCTCTACGTAATATTTATTGAGAGGTATGGAACATAGATAGTCTTAAACTCTCAAAAGAGGTGCTCTAATGCATTGAGTAGAATCCAATGTCAAAAATATTATCTTGAGCCAGAGAAAAGATTCCCCACCGTCGCAGTAACTTACGGATCGCTCATTAAAGATGCGTTCCGGACATAACTCCATGAATAAGCACTCAGGGGGGGGGGGGGTAGGGAGAGGGGCTTATTTACAAAGTGATTTGATCTTGTTACGTAAAGATGGGGGGTAATTGGAGGATCTACAGTATGAGAATTATCAACTGCAGAATGAAAAGTGAACATATTGTGGGAGTTAGTCTTTAAAAGTAGCAATTTCAAGTGCCAACATCAAAATATACGACAACTTTAAAATGTAGTTTTGGTATTGAAGTATTTCAGGGACATGTATAGAAAATATTGAACTAATATCTCTTCTGATTTTATGGGAAACTCAACAGGATGCACGGAAAAATCACCTGAATACACTAATTCACTCCTACAACAAAAGTCCTTTGAACTGTACCATTCAAAGTCATTACAATACAGGGCGTACCTCACAGTAGTACAGACTAGGTGAGCAATGCTCGGAAGGGATCAACCCTTGAAACAAAATCCATAATGGCAACAGCCTTTCAAAAAAAGTCCAAACAGCAACAATTTGTAGAACAATAGCCTGCAGATCAGCAACGTCTAAACGTGCAGATTCTAGAAACGCGATATTTAACTACTTAATCGGGAAGACGAAGTTTAGAAGCGGTTTCCTCTGGTATGTCAGAGGCACCTATGGTAAGGGAGTATTTTGATGGCAATTTAGAGTACGACAATACAGTACGATAAAGTGTTGCTAGCTTAGGAAGGGCAAAGAAGACATGTTGCAGTTCTCTTTCGTTAACTAATCAATTGTCTGCCCCATTTTCAAGTGCCTTGTGTTGAATAGTCCCTCCCAGGAGCAATTTCATTAGAAAGAATATATCGGCAGGCTTGTTTCCTCGTGAATCCTGGTTCCGTGAATATAGTAAAACATACTATTAGCACTCCGAACTTGAATTTCTTGCCAGTTACATTCGGCCCACTATCCATAGGCTGTAGATTTGCTCTAGCGCAACAGACGTCGGATGTAACAGCCACGCAGATATAGGCCTATCTGTTACTACTGACGCTTTTTCGTTTAGGTCTCCGTTGTATAGTGAGTTCACTCCTTGATATAACTGAACGATAGTTAAAACTGCTAAGGAAGTTCCTTCTGTTCTATATCGTTTTCTTTCATATCAGGACTTGACAGTAGTTCTTCAGTTCACCCCTGCCATCATTTTACTCGCCTCTTCTTTCAAAATCCAAGGTCTGATATATTTGGTTTGATAATGGCAAGTTAATGATATCCAGTCAAGATGCATGTAGAAGTGATTTTGCGACCGTGTTAGATATTTCATTCAAGTTCACTTCTGCGATGTAAAGGTTACCTTGGTTGTAAGGAAACGCTGGCAAAGTCATTTGCAAGTAAAATCACCTCTGAATGCATACGTGTCAATAAGCTATCATTGTTTTTGTCTTGTTGTAAATCAGAAACTTGCTAAGATACGAAGATGAAATGTCTTTGTATACTGGAGTTCTTCAGTGGTTGTTTTTGTGTCCCTTGCTGTTTTGTAAAAGATATCGTGATTTTGTGATTTTATAATATTGTGAACATTTAGGTTACTCCGTAAGTATGCATTAAACACCAAAGGTTAAATTTCTACGCGAAAACCGCGAAATACTTGCACACGTTTTATATGCCCCAGATAATACCTCGCAACTTACTATTGCAAAGTACTATTACTATTTATTTTGGTTTATCACCAATTAGTCTAGAGAAAATGACAGTAAAAATCAGAATTAGTACGTCAACCCATTTAACAGTAAGTGCTCGAAAAGCAAGGGCTGTCTCCATAAGCTTCTGATGGTCGTAAGAAATATAAGGGTTACAAATTTTGGGGTGACAGTAGGTACCTGATCATTTGAAAGGATTCGGAAAAGTTCAATAAATCTCATGCACTGCAGAGGTTTTTGTTTCGAATAGTCACTCGTCTTCTACTCTCTGTATTTCATGTCTGATATGATCAGTAACACTTCATGCACCTATTTGAACAGTCAAAATTCCACTCGTCCTGCTGACGTATTATTTGGCTTTGTCCTTTACCTGTTTTAGCCGCTTGCATTATAAAATAGATTACGAAAGCCGATCAGCACCTTTCCGCGTGGCCTTATTCACACTATACCGTATAAATGTGGAAACCCAACTTTTGGTGTGGTAACGGCAAAAACGTCTTCGTTAACACTAAGTCCATGGAACGCTTTCTTTCAACCTTTTTAGCCCTCGAATTTTAGTCATTCCCGCCGGATTTTAAAATGATTGTTACTTTGTCTGACAAATTCCCTTTAGATTCATAACTGTCAAAAATCTTTATCTCGTTTGAGTGTTATATCCGCGTCTGCGTGAAGTTGTAGTGTTCTTGTTCACATAAGTCATAGGGGCTGACAACGTCAGACGTTGACGACGTCAACAGTACTGAAGAAATGAAATTTCTCACATCAATCGAGACATACTCAACCTTAATGGCCATCCTGGATAGTAACTGCGACACTCTACCTAAGTTCTGTTTCTCGTAACAGTGGCATCCTCCAGTACAACTGAACTGAATAACGAGGAAGGTGCATCTTTGACGCCCTTTTGGGAATGGGTTCCGTTGAAATTAAGAAGAAATCATGAAAAAGGACGTATGTAACAGCGGGATGGTAAACAGATCAGAACCACACTTTCTCTCTCTCTTAGAAATTTTGTTAATGTGCTCATTAGGTAGATGCATGGTACCTCAAAAGACGGTCGGTGTGTTGCTCGCAATGTAAGACTGGAGATGTAGTAATGGTTGGTCGGTGAGCTGACTGATGAATCTATCCTGATCAATCTAGGATGTTATCGAGACCTGCAGGCTTAGTTGCGGGCCTTGTCGAGTACTTCCACTGTAAGCAGTTCTGTTTCCGCCGCGAAAAGACGGTTTATGTTTTTTTGTTTTCTATTCCCCTTAAATACTGAAAAAAAATTTGTAAAGGAGTCATTCCACTCGTCTATCTTTACACTAGAGATACAATACCCATTGCAATGATTGGAAATTCTAATTGTCTTTGTTGTTTTACACCACGTCGTCTAGCGAATGTGAACAAACTTTGAGGTTGAGAGGACGTGACGTTTCTCAACAACTCTCCATATGGATAAGCTACTATTTTTACATGAATAAATTAAGCAACATATAATTCAAAGAGAGCGATCAAGGAGGGTATTTTTAGCTACAACAGAGTAAACGTGACCTGGTATGCTCTATCGATTTTATAACCAGGACAAACAAGTTGCATTTTCAAATTGTTCTACTTCGGAGACCGTTTTCAAATAGTTCCGCTTTCTTGGAGTAATTTGTACGGATGTAAGCGGTGTAGAATAGACGGAGGGCCTAGCCGTTGTAGCATAGTTTTGTTTAATAATTTATCCGGAACGATGTGAACTAAATGATAGACACCTAGTCCCATCTGCTTTGACAAACTTCTTACCGAGTTTTGCACAATCAATCCATCTCATTTCCTTTCCTTCACTTTAGAAGTGGAGTCTTAAAGTAACTCTCTGGCAATACAGTTTTCATCTCTTCTTTAAACACTCAGGGGCTGAAATCTGATCAAACCATTTAAGTCTAGCCTTTCAAGTTTGTTCACCCTCCCAGGCACCTAAGGTATTTTGTGTTATAGAGAAGAGAGGATTCTCAAATATCAAGTTTAAAGAAATAGCAGAGAAATTGTCACCACCGGGCCTCACCGGCGGACTATTAGGAGCTAATGTGGCAACTAGAGAAAAGTGAACTACATTATTACGGGTTCGAATCCCTGTAGTGACGCTTTCACTTTTCTCTGGTATTTTTCAAACATGGGGATTTTTGCACAAGAAAATGGAGAAAATCAGACATCTTTCCATTCACAATATTCAGTTTTTATGAATAGATTTAAAATCTAACCTTCTATAATATATTACAGCGGACGCTCTTTTTGTTTCTGGGGCCTAGGTTGTTGAGTCAATGTGTAGAAGTCATTTTGGTGTATCTGTGTCTCTAATGATTGGTCCATTAACGTTCAAAAATACTGCACGAAGTTCCAATATTAGAAAAATGGAATCCTCGTATTGGAGGCGTACTGCTCTGCAGATTTAGCTAAGGTGACCCCGGTGAAAGTATACGCTACTTCCGTTGATGCATTAGCTCCCACTCCTTCACCGTTGGACATCGGCGTACAGTCCTAAGCAATTATAGAGACCATGGGAGGACTGCCATCCATACCAACAATCTGCAAAAAGCCAATCGAAAGTTGCGAAGTATCATTGAAAAGTGACAATTAAAACTTCCTATTTTTCTAACATATTTTCAAAACATATTATTTCATATCGTTCCATTAGATTTAATGAAATGTTGCTCAATCTCCGACATTTTAGCGTGATATAAGATACTGTGTGCCTATGTTGCGTGAAGCATAAAGTCCTCGTTGTACAATCCCTACAACATGGCAATAAATTTATACCTTGTTATTTTATTATCATAAATTGCAGCAAAAACCTATTGCACTTGCTGAACTTTATTTTAACATACTTATTAAACCCTGCCGCCATGTTTATCCTCTGATCCGAGATGTTTTACATTACAAACATGTTACCACGCAACAAATCAATTGCAGTGACACAAGGCGTAGCTTTCTGGCTCAGACAAAGGTACCTCAACCTAGCATTGGAATCAGTTTTTAGTTGTTTTTTGTGGTAAAAACGTAGAAATTTCCGTAGAGTGTCATTTGCAGTGCTACATCAGTACACATAGAGGTTTATATATTTATAAATTATGGCAAAATGAACAAGAAAAGCAGCGAAAGTGAGCCCTTAGTAGTTTTGTACAGCTTATGTTCACGCCTCCAGCACTTTCTTACTTAACCATCGCTAGCTTAGCTGTAGCTCAGTGATAGGGAAGATGTCCGCAAGGCGTTCTGGCTTGCTCCCCATGTTGTATCATTTAGCTCCCTCATGATAGAGGTTTTCTTCTTTACCTTTTGCTTCGTCTTTTCCGTGTGCGCCTTGTAAGTTAGGACCTATCCAAAGTAACACCAAGATGTTTGGTCTCAGCAGGGAGGAGTCTGTCGTCAGCTATAACTTGTAGGGGTATGTTTGCTGCCTGGTTGTTTAGATGGAAAACCGTCGAAATCGACTTATTAACATTTTTTTTTAAGTACCACTCATCAAAATAACTAGATAAATCTGTCATCTTGGCAGATAGGGTCTCCTCGACTGTTTTCATTTTTTCAGCCTGCATTACCATTGCCCAATCGTCTGCGTAGCCATGTTTCCATCCCAAGGTCTGTGGTAGATCAGAGAGGTACAAATTGAACAGGGCAGGTGCTGTAACGGAGCCCTATGGCAGCCCGTTTGCCCGTTGGTATGATTTGCTCGTTTTGTTTCCTGAGCGTACATGGAAGGGTGTTCTGCCAAGCACTCTGGCAATAAGTTTAAGGAGGCTTTGATCATTGGAGATCGTTGGAGATCTTGCGATTCAGGGTCTCTTTACATACGGTGTCATAAGCAGCTGATAGGTCGACAAACACCACTCCAATTTTAAGCTTCCTCTCAAACCCTGACTCAATGAGAGAGATCAGGCAAAAATCTTTTCCATAGTACCCCGCACAGTTCTGAAGTCCGCCTGTTGAGGGGGGTGATCTTTTGTTCTAGTGCAGGTGTAGTACGGCAGAGGATTATTCTCTCTAGGAGCTTGTACATACAACAGAGCAGTGATATCGGTCTGTAGCTGTCCCGGTCATCAAATGGTTTTCCCTGCTTTAATATTGCCAGAGCTTTGGCTCACTTTCATAGGTAGCAGAAGTTCTGGGTTCGGATGGCCCCAGACATTGCGCTGGCAAGCCAGGAGAGTGTTTGTTGCCTAAATGGGCTATCATTTCAGGGTAGATTCCATCAATCCGCGCTACACTACCCCGTTTCATGGTCTTAATAGCAGCACGGAGTACTTGTATGGTGACCTCCCCCGATAGTTCCCTGCTCCTGGGGTGAGAGTTGGAAAGAGTTCGGTAGGGTTCTCGGATGCCCGTTTCAATTTTTTTTTCAGGGATATGTGTACCTCTTTGTTTGAAGTGTTTGCCAACGATGTCAGGGTGTAGTGTCTTGCTAGGTGGTGCAGGTACTATTCCCTCTTGTTTGCCGAGCAGCTTCCAAGCCTGCCTCCTCAGTTTCCATCCATCGGGTGCGCCTGTTGGACTGTAGGGAGTCCAATAACTGGTCTAATTTATAGGGGTCGCCTGTTCGCTTATATTACTCACGAAGGGTTTCGCTCTTAGATGACCAAGGAGGGATATACAGTTTCCTAACTTACTTGGGATGATCTGTCTGGCACCTGCTAGTATTAGTTTGTTGAATCCGGTGATATTATTCTGAGTTGTGTGTATCCGTTGGCAACTGTTCTCTATTTTCTCAGTAAAGGACTCCCAGTGACCCATTCTAAAGTTCCAGCGGGTTTATGGCAAAGAGTCCATAATGAGAATGGGCATTCCAGAAGTAATAAGCATAAGTAGGTGTTGGCTACTGGGATGTTGTCTGACATTTCACGCCAAGAGGCAATTGGCGTTCCTCTGTAGTCTCTAGTCGCAAAGATCAGGTCTGGACTATAATCTCTATTCCATCCTGCAGATTGAAAGGTTCCTCTGCTAGTAGGGTCACAAAGTAGGTGTAAATCAGTCTGCATGGCCCAGTTTGCAATTTTTCACCTACGGGATTGGTGTTTTCATGCCCCATGAGGTATAGTGGCTGTTGCAGTCTCCTATGATTACTGCTGGTCGGCAGTGGAGGGTCCGTTCGTGATACACTGGGTGGCTTGTATATGTTAAACATCGAGGCATCTTAAATTTGACTTCGGATGTGTGGATGCAGTCGTTTGTTATTGTTGTGGATTTGCTTGATGTGCGTAATGATTCCATATTGTCTGTGGTCCAATCTAGCTAGAGGCTGATGCCTGGGGTCTCGTATCTGAAGGGAGACGAGTCTTCATCGAGGTGTTTTCCCTGAAATTACAGGATGTCAACGCGGTGTTTGGTTAGCAGTCTTGCCAACACCTCATATTTTGTTGCCAACAAACCCTCGACATTTAGGGACGAGATTTTCATGTAGTTTTCGAGAACGATTTCCGTCCTGGGTTGAGATGATATTTTCATCAGTGGGTAGCTTAGTGGAGTCTCGCTTGATTTTTTCTATGCCGTTGGACTTCCTACGCCGAGACCGAGGACCTTTTTATCCTGGGCGATGTCTAAGCCAGTATGGTGCTTTCTCTGTTCAAGTTTCTTCATGGTGGAGGGATACAGCTGGGAGCAGGCGGAGGTCGGGTTTAACCACCAGCGTAGCTTTCCTCTAAGCCAGCTCTCCAAATCCCCACACGACGACAATGTGGGAATCCTGGTCTTTATTGGAAAGTTAACAAGATATTCATAGACGAGTTTTCATTGTTGTGATATAATAAGCATATAGAATAATCCCAAACGGTGTTTGAGACAAGAGACATCACGGTATATAACATAGTTCATATGCACTGAGTGCCCGTGTTAAGGAGTGTTTTACCACCATCTCAAATCCAGATTTGTTTCGCTACAACGTCTTCAAATTTTGAGCTGATCATGATTACACATTCAGACATATGAAAAACTGTTTTAATTCGGAGGTGTGCACCAAAAAATAGCTTTCTTTATATCAATAGAAAATTATGGCTACCCCAGTGGCAGTGATCGAGTGTAGACGAGACTCAGGATATCCTATGGAATTCAACCGAATTCTTGATCAAATAGGTGGTAAAAGAGCAACACTGTAGTATTTGTTGTCTTTTTTTTACTAGACTGCCCCATGAAATACTATTGTACTTTGATATGTTAAAGATTCTATTCTATCATGGGCTAGTAATAATTTCATGGACACAACGATGAATATATAGAGAGGAGAAACTGCATACAACATCAAAGATATATCACAGTATTGGAAAAGATGCAATAAAAAGACAGGTAGATAGTGTAAGGGCCGCGGCGCGGCAAGGCGTGACAGGAAGGTACGATGCAATTTTCTGTTAGCTTTTAGCACCGTTCCAGTGTATATTATATCAAATAAAAACGGGATCACAGTATCCAATGGCAACAACTGGGCAATACCAACTGAATTCTACGAACGAATTCCTATGCTACAGTAGATCCGTCGATGATGCTGTCTTCGACTGTTTAGTATTACCTCAGTCGATCATAACTGACTAAACCAGCCGAGGACTACTGTATATATGCCATAGTAAAACATTTAGGCAATGTATGATTACACAAGAAGATAGTTGAAAGGGTACTTATTTTACATGAAATACAGCGTGATCTAAGCGTGGTTACAAATGATGAGGCAAGCATCGGTACATTTGTTTACAACTTACGTCATACGCTATTGTACTAA
>JAAAKL020015125.1:0-11627 GCA_010016065.2 Carybdea cf. marsupialis auct. non (Linnaeus, 1758)
CCTCCTCTTAAAGGCCTTACCCTTGACTTTCCATACACAAAATTACAAAAGATCTTACCATCCGTATCAATAAATCTCAGAAATGAGACCGTCCCATAGCCATGCTGCTCAGAAGCATCAGCAAAATGATGTAACTCAATCCTCGAGATCTCACCAAGTTCTTCCGACTTATAACAACGTGAAAAGCTATACCCCTTCAAACTACGCACCCCCTCTTTCCACTCTTCCCATTTCTCGACTATTTCTGAGGGTAGAACATCATCCCAGTCATAACCTGATTTACATAACTGTTGATTTATTTGTCTACCTGGGAGTATAAAGGGGCTAGCAAACCCAAGTGGGTCGTACACTGAGGCTATGGATGATAGTATTCCACGTCTTGTTGGTGGGTGTTCCTTCTCCCCAATCACGAAATTTAATGTGTCTTTCTCTGTGTCCCACTGGATGCCTAGTGCCCTTTCCTGGGGAAGAGATTCGTTGTCAAGGTCAAGATCTTTTATCGATGTTGCACGATCTTCTACTGGGATACTGTCTAAGACGTCTCGACTTGAAGATAGAAACTTGCCAAGTTTAAAGCCTGCATTTTGCAACAGAGACCTTAACTCTGAAATTATAGCAACAGCTTCCTCAGTATCGTCGAAAGAGGTCAGTAAATCATCAACATAAAAGTTGTCATATATAGCATTAACTGTTTCCTTAGAATAATTCCCCTCCTGATCCTTTGCAGCTTTTCTTAAGGCATAACCACAAACACTAGGTGAACTTCGACCTCCAAATAGATGAACCTTCATCTGATAGGTTTTTGGCTCCTTGGAAATGTCCCCGTCTGCCCACCAAAGAAAGCAGAGTGCTCCCCGATCTTTTGGTGTCACCATGACTTGATGGAACATACTTTTGATGTCACCACAAACTCCAATTCTCTTGAGTCTAAATCTTAGTAATGCACCTAACAGGCTATTAGTGTTTTCGGGTCCCTTAAGCAAATTGTCATTCAGTGACACACCCCGAGCTTTGGCTGCACAATCGAAGACAATTCTCGGCTCCTTTGGCTTTTTAGGATGCCAGACGGCATGATGAGGCAAATACCACAATGGCCGCAATGACTGCAATTCGGTGTCACTGACTAGCTGAGCTGAGCCTTCTTCTAAATACCTTGTCATAACCTTTGAGTATTGTTCTTGAAAATCTTTATCACGTTCGAATTTTCTTTTAAGACTGCTAAGTCTTCGTTTAGCCACTGGGAGGCTATCAGGGAGTTGAATTAATCGATTTCTAAAGGGTAGATCTAACTGATAATGTCCTTCTACTATACTAGCTGATGCATTCATGATCTCCTGTGCCCTCATATCCTCATACGACAAACATTTTTCTTCGTCAGAGATTAGCCCACCAAACTCTGTATCAAACAGTCTTTGAAGTTGAAGGCTAATATCCTTCTCCTCCGCTGTTTTCAAGAAATTGATGCTTATCTGTCCGCCCCCCGATTTTCTTCTTATTTGTCCACACACCGTCCACCCGAGGGGGGTCTTGATAGCCATTGGGTCCCCGGGATTTCCTGTTCTGACGTCATACTGAGTTTCAATAATTTCTGGATGGTCATTTCCAATCAGGAGAGTAACCTCCTTGTCATCAGCCTCTGGTAAGGCTATATCCTCTAAGTGGGGCCATGCTTTCAGTTCTGACATTGTTGCCTGGTGGCTTCTGTTAACAGGGATAGCATCAGTCATTAAAACCTTGTTACAATCAAACCAATTTTCTTCATGCAAGGGGGCTATCTTTAAATCCAATTCAGCGCTTGTGATGTCCCTTTTGGCATTGGCAGTTGTCATTTCAAATGACACAGGGGTAGTCTGTACCTCCAATCTTTCGGCTAAACTCTTAAGACAAAGTGTGGCATCAGAGCCACTGTCCAGAAATGCATAAGTCGTTAATTCCCCCACATTACCGTTCCCCTTGACTCTAACAGGCACAACCTTGAAACAAACACGAGGTCTGCTTGCCCTAACAATCCCCACAGAAACATCATTGCTACTGGCTGGGGGAATGGATTCGTTCAAAGTGTCTTGAATAGTGGTTCCAGTCCCTATGGAATGAGTAGACACCCCTTGCTTTTCATCTGTATTTTTTTCTGGGGGATGTATGAGTGAGTGATGCAACCTGCCACAACCATTAACCTTACATGTAAATCCCGACTTACAGTCCCTTTTAAAGTGACCAGTTCCTAGACACAAGGTGCATAGCCTGTACTCCTTTACATCTTTCACCCTACTCTCATATGAGGAATTTCTGAAATCATGACATCTCCATATACCGTGAGACCCCTTACATTTAGGGCATGGTGGACGATCGCTCTTTAATGTCATCTTAGTCTGAAAATCTTTGCTTTCATTAGTTGTTGCGAGGGTTGTAATTCTGTTATGACCCTGATTCTGTTTTATCCTGTTTTGATTCTCTGTCGTCTTATCTTTGATTATAGATTGCCTTAACTCTGTACCATAGGTATTATTTAACCTGTTGCCAGCTTTCTTTACAAATTCAACAAAGTCAGTAAAGTTAACTTGGCCCTTGTCGAGAATGAGGTCACCAGCTCGCTCAGCCCACTTCCTTTTTAATCCTTCTAGAGGTAATTTACGCATTAGCATCCTTATGTTTTCCTCATTATCTAACCTGTTGGAGTACAAGGGCCCCATTGAGCTTAGGACTCGCCACACGTCCTCCAATTGTCTCGAAAATGTCAATAAACCAGTGGCATCTACTGTTTTGACTTTTATTTCTCTTAAAACAGCCATATGTGCATCGGCTACCATGTGAGGTCGCCCAAAGTTTTCATAAAGCGTTTTCCACGCCTCTGTGTAACCAATACTTATCGGTAAATTGATACAGCTTTTTATAGCTTCTCTAGCCTTTCCTTGGCATTGTGCGAGGAGGCGGATTAGTCTTTGAGATTCGTCAGATACCTTAGCCTCAATATTGATTTTAAAGTTAGTGTAAAACTCCACATAATCCTTGGGGTCACCATTAAACTTAAGTAATTCGATCTTGGGTAGGGATGGACCTTGTCTGATGGCATCTGCTATAATGTACCAAGGGTCATCTACATTATTTGCTCGATCTACATGTGATCTTGGTTGTCTTTCTGCCTCAAAACGACCACTGGGTAATGCTGCCCCCCTAAACTGAGCTCCAGGGTTCATGCCTATATGCGTCTGGATTTGTGTGGCCCCTAACCTTGGTGTGGTAATACTGGGTGAATGACAGACAAAATCCCTCCTAACTGGGAATGATTGCAAATCATGCAAACTTGAACTTGTGACATGAACATCATGGATTGAGGCGGTTGGCCGATACAAAAATGATGGTGGCACGTGATCCTGTTGATGTGAAACCATACCTGCTGCTATCTGACCAGGAGAAATGGGGCGGGGCAATTGTGGTAAACAGGTGGAAGTAATAGTCGAGCTTGAACATAATGATGTTTTGGTGATGACATCTTGACTTAATGAAAAGCGTGGACCCTCTGGCCTTGATGTATTAATAAATAAGGGGTCAACAGAGACTGGTAGTGAATCAACCAAATGTAAATCACCTAACCCTTGGTATATCGATTGTTTATTTACGGGGCATTCCTCCTCATAAATCTCGTTCCCTTCCTCGATCTCATCATTCATTTCGGCTATATCAATATCTGTTCTAGCCTTTGATAACTCCATTTTCTTTTTTATTTCGGTTTCCTCTCTTTCTAAGTCATGTTTTTCTTGTAAAGCCTTTAGCCTCAACTTAGCTTCAGCAAGTCTCTTCCTATCTCGGACACTATTTCGTGTACTTGATTGACTTGTGCGTGTCTTACTTGATCGACCGCTTACTTCTGAGGGCCCATAATGACTAGCCCTTATCCCCAACTCCCTTCTATACGAATCAACTCTCGATTGAACAAGAAGTTGGTTTTCCTTTTCCTTTTCAAACCTGCAGGCATTTTCCTGTTGACAGAGAAAGATTGACAGTACTGGTGATGAAGGGGAGCAAGAGGTCGAAGCAGCTTTCAAAGACCGAAGCGGGAACCGGGTCAATGAAGCAACTTTCTGATATTACGGCAGAAGATAGATTTTTAACTTGCTCTGCATTTACTGCAGCAAACGTGGTAAATTCTTTTGTGGGTATATCAAGCTCTAGATCGGTTTCATAAGTTACCTCTGTCTCTATCTCTGCTTTGATAATTCTAATCTTATTGATAAAGAAGTCAGCAAAGTCGTTTGCTAGTTTGCTCGTGGAAACACTTGATTGCTTTTATTGCTTTTCTTTGCTCCTATGAAGAACTTTATTTACCGTTGTGAAAAGTACTTTTTGATCATTTTTGTGCTTATCAATCAATTGTGCGTAGAAGTTCATCTTTGAGTCACAAATAGCCTTATTATACTTTGCACAGTGCTCTAGATATAACGCTCTATCGTCGGCCAGCTTTGACTTGCGCCAACGACGTTCAACATGGCGTTTATGTTATTTCATTTGTGCAATTTCCACGGTCATCCATGGGGACGAAGGGCGTGAAGTAATCTTCCTTACTCCAATAGGTGCATGAGAGTCGAGAATCGTAGCTAGAGTTGATTCATACTTGACAGCAATATCGTCAATTGATGTTGAAACTGAGTAGTCATCACTGATAAGCGAAGACTGTCTAATATCATCTCGAAACTTCTGTTTATCTATGCTTTTTAGCTTTCTATAGGTCACTTCTTTACACGGATTTGCAGGTTTCTGTAATTCTATCATAGAGGTAACAGCAAAATGATCGGAGAATCCTGGGTCGGTAACATTTATATTTTGAATTATGTCCTGGTCATCATTTCTAGTGATAACCAGGTCCAATGTGTGGTTACTGATACGAGTAGGCTCTGATACGTGTTGTTTTAGCCCGAAAGTATGAATAAGGTCTAGGAACATGGCACTTCTGCTTTGATGACTATCGACCTGCATGTTAAAATCTCCAGGTAGAAGTATGTTTGCCGGCTCAATATTAATTAGTTCAAGCAAGCTCCTGAATTCATTGAAAAATTGTTTATGGTTAAGTTGATTTGCACTTGAGGGCGAGGGTCGATAAACTACAATGAGCCTTAGTGAAGAAGGTTTGGACATATGCATGTCAATTATCTCGAAGGACTTGTTTTTAGACGAAGAGTTAATCTTAAATGCATATCCCTTCCTTTATAACACTCCAACCCCACCTCCTGTAGTCTCTCTGTCAACGTGTTCAAAAATGAAGTTGTTTGGAGTTATGTCCCGTGACGAAAATTCATCAGCAACTCCTTGAATCCATGTTTCAGTTATTGCTAAAATGTCTATTTTTGAATCGATAACGTATTGTTGATAGACATGGATTTGTTTCTGATAGATCGTGCGTTAATTAGGCAAACCTTACTCCTCATGTGTGATTGCAGAACAGAATTCTTTCCACTGTCTACTGAGACTTCTTTTGTCAATTTGTGTTCCTTCTTTGAGAGTACAATAACGATGGTCGATATTCGTTGATGACAACGTAAATTTTCCTTTCTTTGCTTAGCAGTCTTCTGCGATGCTTTTGTCCTGATCTACAACCGCGCCTTCGACATGTTTTCGTAGGAACATCCTTATTTTCAGCCGAGAAACTTTCGAGCCAACGTTTCTAAAATTACTACATGCTTTACTAAACGTGATGTCCAACCTATTGCTTGGATAACATTGCTTGGATAACATCCTACATCCTGCTGCAGCCAGCAAGGCGCTTACAATGATTTGAAACATAGATAACCAAAAGTCTAAGGAAGAGCAGCGACGAGAACGTCCTATCACTATCACAATCACAACCATGACGAGTGATTAATCTCCCAAGATAACACACTTTCTGCTAAAACAGATCACATTTTCTCGCCTTCTACTTAACACCATGTGGCTGAAGGTGCTGTAACACTTGACGAAGATGGTCTATGTGTTCTTCAAATTTGGAAGAAAAACAAGGAGGTCGTCCAAATATGTAAGAACAAATCTGTCTCATCTAAACAATTTTCAAGAAAGCGTTGGAATTCGGCAGAGGCATTCATCAGGCAGAAAGGAATTCTGTTCCACTGGTACAACCCCCAGGGGGTGCAAAATGCAGTAGTATGTGGACTGTCTGGGTAAATGAAGGCTTGGTGGTAAGCAGAGCCCTGATCATGTAGTGAGAACCATGACTTTCCACCAAGTGCATCTAAAGAGTCTTGAATTCCAGGGAGAGGATGGCGATCAGGGATAGTACGTTTGTTAAGTTCTCAGAAGTCACAGCAGAGGCGGAGGTCACCAGATTTTTTTCTGACAGCTACTATAGGGGAAGAGTAAGATGAATGTGACTTAGAAATGAAATTACGACTAAGAAGGTCTTGGATTTGGGCTTAATGGTCGGTGGAGGGCATTGGAACGCCTTTGAACAGGTCGATCATTAGAGAGCCTTTTTTGCAAATGGAACCTCGGGGCCACACCCAATATCATCATCTGAAGTGGAGAATGTTGCAGACTCTTCACGCAGCATTTGTTCAGCAATGGCTCTTTGGGCTGGAGTAAGATGACTCAGATTGATTTCTAGCAAATAACCAGGGGCTGGGGGAGTAGGTGGGCTTCTGTTGGAGAAGAACTATTTGCAGAAAGGTTGGTATGATAAGAGGTCACGGAATATTGACTGTCTTGAGAGGAGGAAGGGTAAACTATCGCTGAGGAAGTGGCTGGGGTGGGCTGCTACTTGTAGTCATTTCTAGTGCCAGATTGGGGTGTATTTTCTGCGACTAGGGTGTTAACATTAAGAGGGAGAATAGAAGATATGAGATGAAGGGAACCAATTGTGGTTTTAGGTGGAATGTACAGGTTACTCTTTGTGGTGTTGGTAACAGGCATTGTGACTTTAGATGACCTATCTTTTAAATTAAGTACCATGTCAGGGATTTCAAGGCCATTTAGTATAAATTCGGATATCTGTGACTAAAACATGACTGGGGTTTCTTTGTCAACAAGCCCAGTTTTAAGGCAACACTTTATATCTGTGCATTTTCCAGGAGGAACGAGGATCCTCTTCTGTCTTGTCTTTATAGAATATGGATCAGGGTCAACCTCGCAGTTAAGTAATTGTGCAAATGCTCTGGGGTCCTTAAGGTTGGCATTGAGGCCTTCAATCCTGCTATAAAATCATCATGTTGAATATCATACAGGTCAGGCGTGGAAGAAATTTCAGATATTACATTAAACCCAATGATGGGGTCTGGGATATCATCCCTGGTGACAAAGAAAGGTACCATTAAGACTTTACTATGAGGCCAGCTGGCTACACGAAATTCAACATCTACAAAACCAACATATGGGATGTCAGTGTCATTGGCAGCTTTAATGACTATTTCTCTTTTATCAATTAAGTCCCTTATTGGTTTAACTTCTAAATTTGGGAGGTGTTCCTCTACCCATTGTTTGGATAAAAGGAAAATCTGGGAGCATGTATCATAATAGCATGTGACATCCACAGAATTTAAATAACATTTAACCAGACATTTGTCCCCTATCAATGTCACAAGCTTAGCTCTAAAACTTGCAGTATAACTGCAATGTGGATTACTACAATTCAAGTCTATTTGGTGCTCTAACTAATCTTCCTGACCTGGTAGTTCTTTGTTCTACTTCAGTGCTACTACCTGTTCTGTCTAAAGCTTCTGGTATAATATTACTACCAACATCTGTAGCTGGAGTATAAGTTTCTAATTGCTGCAATTGTGGTATCTGTGCATCTGGAGATCTCTAGTGCAGCTGCACTAACTTCTGATTGTTCTGTTATTGTGTCTCTAGAAGTATCTGGGATTAAGTGCTCCACATGGCAATAGCGTTTATTGTTTCCTGGTACTTTTACAATATAACTAAGTGGTCCCTTTACTTTCACAATAATACCAGGAATCCACCTGTCTTTCCCTTCCCGCAATTGTCTTGCTCTTACATATTGACCGACTTTAAAACATCTAGGTTTACGACTCCTACCATCTCTAGACTGTTTGACATGAATCTATTGATCCTCACCATTAGTTTGTAAATTTGACTTAATTAAGGTAAGTCTGATTCTAGGTGAACGTCTACGGAATAGCTCTGAACGGGTTTTGCCAGTTGTTGTGTGAGGGATATTCCTGTACTGGAAGAGAACATTAGTGGCTTAACATGTCTTATTGTGGCTGCCTGTGTCGTACACAGGAGTTTCGGTCCATGGAATGTTGGTGCGCAAGCCAAGAACGACACTCTGTTATCATTATCTCAGCATTTCTTTGCAATAACCTTATACAGTAATTTAAAGTTAACAATAAGATTTTAATAACTGGTAAACAGAGATATATAAATAGAGCGAATAGTGAAGATGATGAATTACAATCAGATAATC
The DNA here is from genome assembly GCA_010016065.2 of Carybdea cf. marsupialis auct. non (Linnaeus, 1758). NCBI lineage: Eukaryota > Metazoa > Cnidaria > Cubozoa > Carybdeida > Carybdeidae > Carybdea > Carybdea cf. marsupialis auct. non (Linnaeus, 1758). The sequence continues at coordinate 8,408 of JAAAKL020015125.1, forward strand.
TGACATACCGTTTGGTGAAACATCCTAGATCCATTAGGATCAGCCGGACAGTTTGAATTCAGCATCTGATTGATAAACTTACGTACGCGTAATCATATGAAGTATGGTTAGCGTTGTTGGATTATAATACGTTTTCGTCCTCTGATTATGTGATGGCTTCGTACAACACAGGAATGTAATCACTGTGTATCCAGGAGTGACATAGGTTGCCTAAAAACACCAAAAACAGTGTTTGTAAATCGGAACCTGTTAAAAGATGATCATTGAGGGAAACACCCTCAGACTTTGCTGGGCAGTCAAATGCTACCCCTATCTTTCCTGGCTTTTTTGGATGGTACACACCAGTATGAGGAATGTGATGAATATACCCGTCTTGGACATTTAACCTGTCAGAAGGCACCTTTTTTGCACACTCCTCCAGAACTTCCTCCATAAAATTGACATAATCTCCAAAGAATTCGGGATTTTTTAAAAATCTGGCCTTGAGCTGTAAGCACGTTTCAGAGCCATCTCCCTATTGTATGGCACCACTGCGCCTAGTGACTTTAAAGGTAAGGGCATGTCATAATGACCATCATCTAACTAAACAATGCTTTCTGAAAATATTTTAAGGAATGTTTGGTTTTCAGTGGAACAGCAGCTCTCTACAGTATTGCTTAAAAAGATACAGAAAAATCTGATTGTAGTAGCCATAATATTCGACTAGGACTTATAATCTCCTTTCCTTTTGTTTTATTACTGTTTTATTACTTAAATGAAGCTGATTATGCCTAGCTGTAATTGCATTAAAGTTGCCTGTTATGCAGCTTTTTTGAGAGACAGACTTGCAAATGCATCCAACAATACCCGAACCTAGTAAGGAACGCTGGCCATAGGGCTCATATCCTCCACATAGTATTTCCCGCGGTCTTAGAGCACTGGGGCAATAGTGTCCAATTGGGATAGACACTTGTATGTCTTCTTTGTATGGCACCAATTTATCAGCGAGAGAGAGAAGGTGTTGCCATTCTTTTGCAACCTCAGGCTTAGGAATTTGACATTGATTCGCTGGAATATATCTCTAGTGAAGAGGGTTGGGAGGTTAACACACTCCTTTTGGTCAAACCCAAGTACTTTAACACCTAATATTTTAGACAGTTTATCTGGGCATTCTGTGCTTGCATGGTAGAGAGCATACGTTCTGTAGAGGGACCAGTCAGACCAGTCTGATCACAGACGCTTTGTGAAATAGAGCTAACATTGGATTGATCACCCAAAACCATGTACTGTAATATGGCCTTAAGAGGGCTCATTCTTAGGTCGAACCCAAACTGGAACAATCATTGAGTAATATTGACTCTCTTCCTGTCCAGTTATTTTACACACTTCAATACAATTAGAAACTGCGCTTTGACGTCTATGTTCTATCTTATGCAGGACAACCCTTTATTTTATGTGCGTCACTTTGAGCACATCCTAGACACAAACCCCTTCTTTGGAACAAAGCTCAGCGCTCTTTAGAGGACGGTTTACCAAAATCAATACAATCCTCTAACAGGTGCAAACTTCCACAGTGAAGACAGGAGTTCAATTTCAAAGCCTTCTCCTTTCCTGAATTATAATCAGTAGCTTGGTTATACTCATCAGCATTAGTCGCCAAAGAATTTCCAGTGTTAAGGACTTTGTTTGGAAAACTTTTGTTAAAAGACGGTCTATAGGAGCAGACAAACTCTCCAACTCCGTTATATTGGCTTTCTCTGAGAGACTATTCACGAAACTTACGAAATGAAGGAAAACCACCTTCACCGTCTTCATCACGACATTTTCTTATAATATCTCTCCACTTTCCCTCTTAGTGATAAGGCAATTTTGAGGCTAGTTTCACGTTCTCTTGATGAAAATCGAGAATGGCTAAGCTAGGGATTGTTTCCATATTGACCAAAACTTGAGACAGAGAAGTCTCGTTGTACATGTACGTCCTTGGGGCCCATACGGGGTCACTCTTCTAACATTTAGTAAAGGCCGTGCTGATGACATTACTGTTCCCATATCTCTCTTGCAAAAATATTTTTGCTTTCGATTAAGCATCATCTGTCCCTTACAGCAAAACTGCACTTCGTTATCCAGCAGTAACAATTATAGCTCGTATTTTGGATTTTAATATCCATTTGATGAACAGTATGTTTTTACTTAACTTTGGTGTGTGACACTGATGGATTTTATAACAACTTTTTCACAATTTCATCTCATTGTTTGTTCCGCTGTGTCCCCTTCTCCTCTCTTCAATTCTGTTTAATTGAAATGTCCAGCTCTTTCTATTTTGATAAATCTTTTCCTTTTATCTTCCATTATTCATCCATTAAATCAAGAGCGTAATTTCACATCCATTTTTTTTTTCTTTTCAGGACCGGTCTCTTCTGCACCTTTATTTAAGGTCTCTTTTACGACTTTCTAGACTAACCAGATTACAGGTTTTAGGCTTGAAGCCGGTAGACAGGTGCTTGCATCTATCTCCCGTGGTCGGGCTAGATAAATAAATTACAGACTTGATTAAAGATGCTGGACGTTTATTATATTTATGTCGAGTTAAGTGTTATTGGGATTAGAAGGCATAGTTGTGAAAGTTTTTTTATGACGTGGCGATGCCAGCCTTATTGGCTTCTTGAAGATTGCTTGCAATGGTTTGTGATCTGTGTGTATTTCCACATGTCTTCCTAAAGTGTAGATGTGAAGCTTTTCAGATGCTAAGATGCTTTTCAGATGAAAGGACTGCTAGAAGCTCTTATTCAATATTCAAATAATTGAATTCGGCTTTTCTTGCAACAATACTGCACCAAGTCCTTTTTGTGATGCATCAGTTTCAATGACTACATCTTTGTTTGTCTCGTTGGCAATTAATCTGTTTATGGATACAAACTCCTGCTCCATTTCTGATGTCCATATGTAATGAATGTCCTTTTTCCAGAAGGTTCACATATTGAATGTCATTTGTGCTAAGTTTGGTATGAAATTTAACATAAAGTTTATATAGCTAAGAAGACTATGCAGTTCTACACCATTTGCAGATACAACACGCCCAAAGTAGTTGATTTTGGACTTTTTGACTGTACGATTCTCAGGGTTGAACTTAATACCAGCTTCACATGCCCGGCTGACTGTCTCCAGGAGATGTAGATTGTGTCGTTCTTCAGTGGAACCTTGAACCTTAACGTCATCTGCACAAGGGAAAGTTCCAGGTATT
>JAAAKL020015126.1:1621-11627 GCA_010016065.2 Carybdea cf. marsupialis auct. non (Linnaeus, 1758)
GTTTAAGAACCTATGCGGTTTAAGAACCTATGCGGTTTAAGAACCTATGCGGTTTAAGAACCTATGCGGTTTAAGAACCTATGCGGTTTAAGAAGCTAGGCGGTTTAAGAAGCTAGGCGGTTTAAGAAGCTAGGCGGTTTAAGAAGCTAGGCGGTTTAAGAAGTAATCTATGAGATCTATGGAGAATAAAGTTTCGGAACCAAAAACCTATTTAGCAAATGAACAATGCTGTAAAAGAGCTATGCACTAAAAGAGCTACGCAGTAAGGGATTTATGTGGTAAAAGCGCTTTGGGATAAAAAGCTATACAACTGACCCCATAATAAATAATCCTCTAAAATAAACAGCCCCATTTTGTGACGCAAGGGCACCGTTCATAAACCTATCGCGCATGATGTTGTAGTTCGAAGCAACTAATGCGATGCGGAAAATTAATGCATTGGGCTGCTGTTTGAGACCGACCCTTTTTGTCATAAAATGTACTTATGGGCACCCAGTACTCGGCTGCCAAAAATTAATAAACTTCGATAGTGCTTAGACTTATCACTGAGAAAACCTTTAGCATACACATATAATCAAAGTATTCCTCAAAAGAACGTAACTAGTGACAACAGGTTTCAGTTCTATGCGGTGTAGTTTTAACATCTTTGCTAACAGAGATTTGCCCCCAAAACAAACTTTTCTTTCGCAAACTTCCTTGTCAAGAATAATTATGTGTTAACTATTTGCTCGTTCAAGCAGGCAACGATCAAAGAAGAAATCAAGATATCCTACGCACTCAACTAGCGAAGAAGTTAAGAATATGTGGGCGCTGTGGCCTGGCCAAAGTTTCTTATCAAAACTAATATGTGAATTGTTTCTCTGACAATCTTTGGTTTTTATAAGCCATTCCTCCACGCTTTGGTCTTCTTTTCCCCTTTTGTCTCACTAATCACTGGCAGTTAATCCCTTCCTGAACATGTCTACAGCTTAACTAAACACAAATTTGGAATTTGTGGCTAGTGGGTTCATCAACGTTCCCAGTATTGACAAGCGAGGAATGCTATGTTTCGGAACACTTACTTTTACATATGAAACCATGCTCATAAATGATGAACCATGCAAAAATCCATCTCAAAATTGTACATTACCTTAGCAATACTCTGAAGCACTTCAGGTTTAGCAATATGCACTAAAAAATAAATAGAGCATATCTTATGATACAATACAACATATCTGCAAAATACGCAGCTGCAAAAAGAGCCCCTTTAATGGGAAATATTATCTAGTTTCATTTTTATGATAATTGGGCAATGGATTGTTGAGGGCGATGGCGTAAAGTTTCTTCAACAAATTATTCTCTGATTCTATATTTGACGCAAACAGCAGCACCATTTCAAGCGAGTGGTGCAGGGCCTTGCCTTTCTCGAAGATCAACCGTTTATGTAGCTGTTCTACTCAAGAACTTGCTGGCATATACCTGTGAGCTAAAAGAGCTAGTCATAATCTAAATCGAATGATTGGTGTTGTGTTGTGTTCAGTCCAAATCCTGATTGGCTCAATTAAGTACACAGCTGGGTATCAGTTTCATTCTTTCCTTTTCGTATTCCAATCTGACCATTAGTGCTCTTAAAAGTGAAAAAATCAAAGGCATTTCCCTACAAAATGGTTTTGTCTTTTTGTACTTTATTGATCTTCTGCGCCACAAACAAATTTTCGGGCTCTATGAAATTTTCAGTAGAAGTAAGGCTTGTTTATTTTAGTATCTTTATTGTTAAATCCACATTAAATTTTCACTAATAGATTCGTTTTGACCGATGATCAGGGCAGCAGACACATAGTCGGACAGTGTTGCAAAAAGTATTAAATGAAACATGGAGCTGTGTTTCAGTGATGATGTGAATAGGTTCTACTTGTTTAAAATAATCTGCATTCTGCAAATCGTCGCATCCATTAACTGCTAAAAAGGACTGGCTTAGTAGTTATGATCAAAACATCATATGTAATATCAGCATCGGATCCACAGAAAGGCTTACGGGACGCCTCAACATTGACTATGAATGGAAATGTACGACAACTCCAAGCTTGCAAATGAGGAAATTTTTACCAAAAAAAGTGGTATCGACAATCTACCAATGTCACTTTTGCCAACAAAATAGTGTACTTCATTTTCCAGTAGCAAACAGTGATGGCAGGTCATTAGGGGAGGGAGGGAGGGGGGGAAGGCAGATTTGAACATGTCTACAAAGGGCGTGGCTACTTTTTAAACTAAACTAAAAATGAATTGTGAAGTTACGACAATGTCAAACACGCGAATAAATACTCTTAAGGGTTTGCAAAGGTGGTCTCAATGATAAAGCACACACTTTGGGGGCCCAATATTCATCCAAAAATGTGAAAATCGCTGCTACCAATCTTAAAGTTTATTCAATCAATTTATTTAATCAAAAACTTCATGATAAGATGCCGCTTATTGTTAATACCTGTACAAACATCACAGAAACAAGAAAAAATACACCCTTGTTTTATAAAATCTCATACCAAAAATTATAGAACCCTTCTAACTGTAACCCCATTCAATCAAATACCCCCCTTCTGGTGTTCTCCCCTGATGACAAATGTGAACTTACTTCAGCGATCATGAATCCAAAGATGTTAAATCCCTCTGGTAGTCCATAGCAAATTGCAAGTCCAACCAAACCAAAACTAAAAATGTAAGTTCCTACACCAAGGCCCAGTAGTTTGATGTGGCTTTGTTTGGATATACTTGGTTTTGATGTAAGCTGGAGAGGACAAGGAAGCAGTGAAATAGGTATTTTCAAAAAGTAAGGAAGACGTTGCATAAAATGCATTGTTGCAAGTGTACATTGAATACTGACGGCCTTAAGTTGTTTTCATGATCTGATTAGCAATGCACCAAAGGCAGTCTGGTGTTTGGAAGAGGGTGGATGAAAATATATCAACATTGAATATGCTACAAATGTTTAACAGTTGGATTTTCTTCCTCTTAAGCTTTCAACAAGTGATTAACCCTTTTACTTTTTCAACTCTTAAGTAACAGATGTCTAATTTATTATTCAAAGGCACTGAAGACTGCATTCCATCACAATATTAAACCTTAAATCAGTGGTTCTACCATTCGAAGGCACCAACCTTTCCTTGCACCCCTTCCAAACCACCAACTAGTTTTGTTCAGCTGCCCACAGAAATAAAGTTTATTGATCTTCTGTATAAATAACTATACCGGAATTTATATATATTATTGTCATCTATATAACTGAGAACAAAATAATCAATCATAAATAAACTACTTTCAAGACAGTCAAAGAAGACCAAATGGTCCTCCGCAACAATAAACCCACAGATATTTATGGGATTTTTGTACTCCTCAGCTAACAAACTCACACCCCTAGTTAAGAGCAACTCACATAATGAAATTATAGACAACAGAAATTTAAAGAGCAAGTACAGTAAGATCTCAGACTCAAAAGCTACACAACATGAGGCATTGTGGTAAATCTCAAAAACATTGCCAGGTTGAATTGAAAGAGAAATACTGTAAAGGCAACCACTTTAAGTCTGAATTGAAATTGCCAACAAAAGTTTACTTCCTTCAACAGGTCAAACACGAGTTGCATTAAAAAGACAATACAACATTTAAATGACTTCATCACATTTGAATGACTGCATGAGCAGGGTTTTTTCCAAGCCAACAGCTCCAGGATTTATAAGAGCAGCTACAAAGCACTTTGTTCTCAGATATATATCATGTAGCTGACCTTTCAAAGGATAGGGTGTCATGTAATTAGTACACTGAATACTTAATATCACAAATGCGAGAATGCAGATAATAGACTATTATATTGCTGTGATATACAGGGTACCCAAAGTAAAATATCTCTGAGACCTGCACAGTATATGTGGCTAATTTCAGGTTGTGTATATGCTTTCAGGGCCAGAAGAAACCTACATTCATGAAGAAAAACGTCAGCAATAAAACTAATCAAAATGTTCATAATGATCTAGCTAGTATGCCATTTCCCAGAAGCCACATATGTGTATGCAGACCTTGAGAAACTGCTTACCATCTTTTAAAGTTCCTGTCCCTGTAAATAAAATACCAGGTCTTCCCACTCACCAATGAAATTAAAACCTTCATGAATTGCGACTTCCATTGAAAAGCGGTAATGAAAACCACTTCTTCCACCAATTTAGGATGCACAAAGAGAAAACGACTATGGATGCAATCTTCATTGCAAGACAATTGCAGGAGAAGTACTTTGGTAAAGCAGAAGAGAAGTTAGTTTGAGTCCCTAACAAAACTAGCAAAATGTTTGATGTGATAGTGTGCGTTCACTTTTTATCAAGGTACATTGAAGAGTTATCTAGAGAATGCATATGTTGCCTGCCTTATCAGCTCCTATTTGCCAATGATTTTGCAATAATAACTGAAAGCCTGAAAGAGTTGGAAGAAAGATTTTTGAAAGAGTGCCTTGGAGTGCAAAGGACTTAGAGTTATCATTAAGGAAACAAAAGGTTTGTGGTATTGGCAAAGGAGCAGTATCAAATTCTGGAAAGCTCTCTTGTGGGGTATGCACAAAGAATGTTGGTGTGAACTCCATCTAATGTGCTCATTGTTGCCATTGGGTACATAAAAGATGAAGTGGATTGAAAGGTACCTTGAAAAATACAATGCATTACAAGTGTAGCAGTTGCTTGCAGCCAGAGGAAGTCAGTGCTAGTGAGAGGAAAGTTACTCTTGGTAACAGTGAATATGAAGTTGTTAATCAGTTCTGTTTCATATGAATAATCTTATTTAGTACCAATCTGTACTGTAATTTCCTTTGACTTTGCTTAATAAACTCGAAAAAAAACCATTGGGCAAACAATTCTTACTGACACATGAATCATGAACACAAGCCACTGCAAAAATTGAATGACAATCATGACACATACCTTTCAGTTACAGGGAAAGAGTAGCCCTGACTATGGTAGCAATCTGACTAAAAAACATGTTGTCTAAGAAGGGCAAGGTCTTATCTGGGCCCATTTACTGTGTGGGAGTGAGAATGCAAATCATGTTCCATTCTCATATAAATAACATCACCTAATCATAAATAAATACCCGAAGCCAAGATTTCATAGGATGCTCCTCTTCCTGATGGTGACAATGGATTTATGAAATGTGGTATGATTGGAATCTTCCTTCCCCGCTTTGATTCTCACCTTTTGTACCATGTACTATACATATTCTTGGCATTTACAGTTAGTACCCAATTTACTACCAGCATTTTCCTTTTACTCAGGCATTTCACCATGTACCAACTAGTGTACTGTAAGTCTTGAGAAGCTACTCGAGAAAATAGAAGTATGCCATGAAAGGGATTAAACACATGGCCAACAATATGTGGTGTACACATGTTCTATCAACTGATGTAGTGAGTGCTTGTGATAACACACTCATTACATTAGCCCCAAAAGGCACAGGGTGATAAATAACAGTTCCCCAAGGGAAGTGCAAAGTTGCTTTGGTTAAGAAGTAACTATGTTACATGAGAAAAATAGGCATTGACATGCAGTTTGAAGAGGGAGAGAAGTAAATACACAAGTATATCTATGACCCAAAGTTATGTTAACAATATATTAAGATACAACAACAAGTGCAATCATCTACAAGTTAATATGTCTGCAATATAAGCATAAGATAACACTTACATAGTCATATCTGTCCCTGCACAATAATGCAAATTGATGTAAAAACCCCAGAATTGAAAACCATGTAATCCAACACATAATATCTGAAAATGTCTGTGCATTGTAAACCCCAAATATGAAGATAAATTTGTAGAAAACAAAGTTCCAGAAGAAATCCTGAATATTCTGAAATAAAAAATGAAAAATGATACATCATTCTTGAAAATGTGTAGTGCTACATTGTTAACAATAATCAAACAGGTCAGAGCATTTATACGCCAATCAAATAACATGTCCTTTTTGTGCTAGCCTGTGCTCAGGCTCACTTTTCTTCTTACATAAAGAGGTAGCTGGGACAAAGGACAAATAAATCATAGGGTGTTTTAACCTGTAATTAAATTGTTTCATCCCTTGAAATGTCACTTATATATTTTGTTTATTGAATTTAGATTTCTAAATGAATCAGCTTTACTCTTCATCTACTTTTTATCATCTGCATTTTTTTACAATTGGTTTGTAGGCAATTTTAGTATTGCAGTTGGTTTTTGTTTAATGTTGGCAAAAATATTTACACATATACAAAATCCTTTACAAGCTAGACTGCTCAAACTGCCTTGGCGGTAGGCCGCCTATCTTCTAGCATCAGTTAGGGGAGTAAGTGAAGAAATGTATTGACATCAATTTGTATGAAAACTTTATAATTTTGGCAAGGGATTCCTATTTCAACACTAGAGACTACAGATGTCTGCTTTAAAGTAGCTATAAACAGACTTCATATTACAATATATAGTGTTTGCTCAGTGGGCATGATCTATTTCAAATTTCAAATGGGGGAATAGATCATCACAAATGAATGTTAATATGTAGCAAAAGGTGTGTATTGATAATATAAGTGGGCAGAAACAATACAACAAAATATCCTCTGGCATGTATGTTTGTCTTCATAATTTACCAATTATGCTAATTATGCCTGCTTAGTGGGAGTGTGTACTGCATCTGATTTGGAAAAACCAGTTACTATCCAGTAGTAAAGCAAAAAAATAATACAATCATAGAACATTAACAAAGCCTTCACTAAGCATATATATGATAGATAAGAAATAAACCTACCTGTTCTTCCGCCTCTCTTAACTTCCCAAGTGTAAACATCTGAACTAGTTTCCCAAGTAAGATTATGCAGCAATACAACATGTTGAGAAATACCTGCAAAATAAGAAAATACAACTTTGGTTAAAGGAATAATAATAGAAGGTGATGACTAACAGATAAGATGCTAATATTTACTCCTTTACAAATATCGTTGGTGCTACCTTACATGTCTTTTCAAAGGTTGCAAACAGATCACTCAGTGAGATGTATACATAAGTTATGCAGGGGCATTTTTAATAATTGTAATAAACACTTTGTGAGTGACATGATTTCAGTTTGTAATTAAATAAGAGCATTTAAAAAATTAACCATGTGTAACCAGGTCAGGGTTACATTCTAATTTCGTAGGTTACGTATGTTATAATTAAGTCTCCCTTGTTGGCAGTCATGACACTGTTTGTATGTGTAATGAGAATTGTCGAATCTTCCCTGTTACGTAGTTGCAGTAACATGGCCTTTTGCCATTGAGTAATCAGTTTGTTTACATTTTTTTGCTTTCGATTGTTAGGGAATCCCCGCGATTTCTCAAGGTTCGTGTTTACATCATTGTGTCACTGTGCAAGTATCTACATTTTAACACAGTAAATTTGTAATGTGCTATGTTGCAACATATTTAGGATATATGGGCATCATTCAGCCTCAATCAGGGGAGTAGTTTGACCTCCTGAATGGTCGGACTTGTTCATCAGAATGTTCGTTACATGAGTATTTGCTACCTGTTTGTATTGAATTGGCTTTGCCAGAGAGTAGTTAAAGACCGAAGACACATTCTTGTATCATTATAATCTCAGGATCTACCCCACCCTAAAATTATCTATGCGCCTCGCCATTAGGCCATTACACATGGTCACATGGGGATTTTTAGAACCAAAATTATTCATGACAACCAAAAGTACAAATTTTTGTATTTCAAGAGTGAGGAAGCTGAAACTTATAGTAAAAAAGGATACATTTATATCTAGATAAAGGGTCACAAAACAACTGCTATTATCTCTTGGGCTGATTATGATAGTTCAATTGCTCCTTAACACAATGCAAAGGAGGGGGCATTCTGGCATTATACAGGGTGACACAAAAAAAACGTTCATCACCTAAGCCTGAATAACTTTTGAAACAAACAATCAACTTTTTACTTTTTCATATCAACTAAAAGGAAGTAATGTTCTAAGAGTCTACCAAATTTGAGCTTCAAGATGCAGTGGACTACTGAGGAAAAGACGTTTATAATTGAGGTATATTTGTGGCTTAAGTCTATCAATGCAGCTCAATTGCTATTCAAAGAACGGTTCAGATGTCGTGAATTTACCGTCCACTCAATGATTTACAGATATGTCAACAAGTTCAGAACCCATGGGACTGTGCATAACCTCAATAATAAAGAAACTAACAGACAATCACACTCTGGACGACAGAAATCATCAAGGACACCACACAACTTTGCTGCAGTCAGAGACTCTGTTGTCCACAGACCAAGCAAGCCAAGAGCTTGGAATCAACCGGGATACCGTGAGGAGAATTTTGACAACAGAGAGGAGTCATCAGGGCTCTCCAGTTGTTTCAACAGGATAGTCCCATCCTCCACACCTCATTGGCATGGATACAGTAGTGTTTCCCTGACCAACTGATCAGCTGCAGGTGTGACCCGCAGTGGTTTCTGCATTCACCAGACATGAATCCCCAAGATTTTTATCTGTTGGTATACCTTAAGGACAGGGTGTATTGGCAACAACCCCCAGTCCATCCCTGACCTAAAGGCAGCAATCACAGCAGCCATAAGAGCGATCCAAAGGGGGGAATGCGGGAGGGTTATCAAGAACTTTGCCTGTCGGATCCAAGTTTGCCTGTGGTACTGGGGAGCTTATTTGGAGCACAGTTTGGAGCACCAGTGAAGCAAAGAGTATTTGTAGTACAGACCTGAAACTTTGGGGATGTCTGCTACATAGACGTGACCTAACGTGGCTGAAGTTTTGTATTCATCTAAATACAATTTTGAAAGATATCTGACTTTTGGTGATGACTGCTTTTTTGTGTCACCCTGTATAAAAGGTTAAGAAACACAGGCATGGACATCGAACATTCAAATGTGCCTGAGGATAAAGATAATGGAAATTTTCATGCCTTAAGAAAGAAAACAGTTTGCCACGACTTGATGATAGTAAATCTCAGTTCTCAGAAGTACCAATGACTGTATATAAAAAAAGAAGCTCTAGCTTGTACAGATAAATGAAGAATCTAATGAGTAATGCTACATGTGTTCATGAAAATGGAAACAAAAATGTTCTAAGCACCACAGACAGACCTTCCAAAGTTGTAAAAAGTACTTTCCAACTAATACAAAGAAAAAATAAGCAAAATATTTTTCTTTTCTAAAATTATATTCAGCTATGTTATGTACCTTAAATATACACATAGCTCGAGTGGCATTGATAAAATACAGGTGGGTACTGTTGAAAGGGATTCACTTTCCTCTATATTCCACTATATCATTCTATGACAGGACATTGCACTGTTCTGCATGTCATAACCTTCACAAAGCTTCTGACATCACCCTCCAGACTGATGCTTCTGTTTCTGCCATGTCAATGTGAGAAAATTGCCAGGCTGCCATTGTGGCAGACCAGCCTACATTCCCAGTGAATATTACGAAAAGCTGTGAAACTGTGACTTATAATTGTTAAATTGTACTCTGAAGGGTGTAGTAGTAATGCTAACAAATCAAATTCCACAGACTTAGCATTGCATGACATATAAAAGGGTTGTATACCTACAAAAGTTGTTAATGGAAAAAGGAAACAGTTTAAAATATCATTTTTCAACTGCAAAATGTAAGCTGTGTTGATCTTGCTAAAAAAATACCTACATGTTTTGTTAACATACAAAGAGATTTGAATGATTGCAGTTATAGAACACATGAGAGACATTTTCTCACTTCTTCAGCAATTTCTTCTAGGAAGCCTGTTGCCTAGTTTGAGCCATCTATTAGATAGGGAGTTAAACCATGTCAATACAATGATGTTATCAATATATAAACAATCAAGCTCCCCTTTGAACAGATATGATTCTTCTGGCTAATAATGAGGATATTGTGACCCTGCAAGGATGAGTTGCAGTTATTGTTGGTAGGGATGAGATAATCAGAAAGTGTAACGTTAAGTGCATACAAATTGCGATGCACCAACAAATCC
>JAAAKL020015127.1:0-11627 GCA_010016065.2 Carybdea cf. marsupialis auct. non (Linnaeus, 1758)
TTGTGATTCCTCGGCACGCTTTCTTTTCATACTTTCTCTATTAGCCGCAAGCCTGTTTTCACGCTGTTGTTGTGATTTCTCGGCACGCTTTCTTTTCTTACTTTCTCTATTAGCCGCAAGGCTTTTGGCATTAGCTCTTTGAGCAGCTTCCTCGGCTGTTTCTTCTGCCATTGTAGGTTCTTCTGTCATTTTAAGCTCTATATTAAAAATTTGTCTTTGATGTTGTGATTCCTCGGCACGCTTTCTTTTCATACTTTCTCTATTAGCCGGAAGCCTGTTTTCACGCTGTTGTTGTGATACCTCGGCACGCTTTCTTTTCTTACTTTCTCTGTTAGCCGCAAGGCTTTTGGCATTAGCTTTTTGAGCAGCTTCCTTGGCTGTTTCTTTTATTTTTGTACGGCTGACACGTAAAGCAGGTATTATTTCCTGTCTTTCTGCCCGGTCCTTATTGAATCCCACGTCTTTGGAATAATTAACTCCGATCTGTATTAGCTTACACTAACAACAAAAGAATGTTGTTTCCTTCAACGGCAACAAAGTTAATAGTGCTGTATTAAATTCTGAATTTCGCTATAATTTCCACTTTATGTTAAGACTAGACCTCCTTTTCCTCTGGTTGACTTAAAAAGCCTCAATAGCCACATCCAGGAGTTTCACTTTCCGCTTTTTATCTATGTCTAACAAGATACACAACCTTTATCAACCTTACCTATTGCCTGGTGATATTCCTTTTCTTCTGTGAGATACTCGCTCTCATTCAAAGTTTGAGATATGCTATGTAGTACATCTGGGGGCAGTTCTACCTTTACATTGGCGTATGCAGTTGTAGAAGCGCCATTGACGTCCTTTGCCGTAACAAAGAGTGTTAAGTTGAAATCTTTTGCAGCACATCCTGAAAGCCAACACAACAATGGCAAGGTCACTACAAACAGCTCTTACAGAATATCTTAAAAATAATAGTTTTAAAATCTATAAAAGATGTAATATACAAATAAAGAAATACTACTCTCTATCTAACGCAACCCACTTGGAACGCTTTCCTACCTATCCGCTTGTTCTGCGAATGACCTCTCAACAATTTTCCTTGAAACGTGAAAATGATATGGAAATGTTTATTTACGAATCTTTTGACAGGATAATCACATCAAATATAGACATACTTATTTACATAATAAAAATATATGTACACGTCTGTTTTCCTTGTGAGTCCTGTTGATAATGCAGGGAGACAGCTTATGCTCTGCCGACTATTCTCTGTTGCCATGGGGATACCTCGAAGTACTATATGCTGCAGTATTTCACGACATTGCTGAGAACCTTGGGAAAAACTGTTAGGATACCCTTATTTATCTTCCGAGTTAGTTAGAAATGGAACTGAGAACAACTGAGGTCAGTAATAAGATATTCTATTCGAAAGATAATAAATAGTATTTTGAAAAGATTTTTGGTGGTACAGAAATCAAGTATACTCCTCAAAAGACAACTCATACTTCGTTGTGGTTGAAAAAGCTCTTTTTTCTTATGACCCTCGTCATAAATATCGTACAAAACAAAGGAGGGGATCGAAATTACAAAAAGGAAGATAGACAGCGTTCTAATTGGTTAAACAAGAACCAATTGCATACATTGACGGACGTCACGAGGGCGCTACGAAAACAATACAATAGTCTCTTCACATACCAACAGGAAGTTTTTGTTCCTCCATGGAAGGCATCTCGCTCTCTTGTGCAATCATTACTTTACGGATCTTCTTGCATTTTTTCCCTCGTGATTTAAAGTAACCGAAAGAGTAAGTCAGGGTGTCATCCTTTTCTGTTGATGCTTCCCATCCATCCGCAATAATGGTGAATTTTGTATCCATAGAAAACCCTGAGCTTGGTTTAATAATTATACTACCTAAAAGTAATATATAATATACAGGTAAATATATGAATGTCAAAAAATGTAGGGACTTTACTTCGAAAGTGGTCTTTAATATTGACATTTCAAACACAATTAGCATGCAGTACCCATCTTCATCCCTACAAGCTCCTCCATACCATCGTTAGCATAACCAGCAATCAGCAATATCGAGTTTTTACAAAAAAGAAGCTTCAGTCTTCGCGTAAGCGTACAAGTACGCGTTTTATTAATTAAGGTTATTTGGCGATCAACTTATAGGATTGCCGACTTAACCATTGAACTGTTTAGTGCAATGAGTAAGTCGGCGTTTTCGGTACGTACTCCTGCTTGGTCCCTTATTATTCTTTCAGTTGCTTCGTTGTAGTCCTGCTAAGCCGGAGCACTAGCACCCTGTGCTGTATTGAAGATACTGAAAGACCACAACAGGCCTCTTTGCAGATAGAGGATACGTACAGTTCATATGCAAGCTAATACAATACACCAATCGCATATTAACATTTACACATTGATTTTATTATTTAGCTACATTGAAAATTAGTCTTGTACTTTCTTTAATAGTCGACAGCACATCTGAAACTCGTTGCGAAAAATAGATCTTAATTCCACCAGTATTTAAATGCAAGCCTTGAGATAGCACCTCTGTATTTAGGATAAAAGGAGTTAACGTCCCATCCAATTTCTCTCTGACTCAGTGGACAAACAAACAAACAAACACCTGATTTATCAGCAAGACAAATCTCCTAATCTTTTTGAAAACACGTTGTGACCGTTTCCTGAGAAAATGATCATGAAGAAACGATATGAAGAAACGATAAGTTTCGAAAGCTTGCCAGCAAGACTACTTGTGGTTTTTAAGTGTTTTATATTTCTTTGCAATGGTTCTAGTTCCGTTTTTATAAGGTTTTCATGTATATATGTGTATATATATGTAGACGGTTAATTGTTATTTCTGAACCTAGAAATTAACATTTTAAAATTTATCGGCGTGCAGACGTTTCACATTTTGTAATTAGCATCTTCAATCATGCTGAGCGATGAGGACACTTCTCCCCATATCCTGATATTATAAACAATACGTCCTTAAAAGATCATCTCGTGTTTTGGTCTGGTAGTGACAATGGAAGGGTATCGTTACTGAGGATGTAATAAAATGCTTGAAAACCAACGTTGATTAAACTAACAACAGAAAGGGTCTGCAGCTAACCTTACCTGCTATTGGCGGTGGATCAAATTTGACGGTCGTGCTTGCTGACGCATTGCCTCTCATATTCGAAACGCGACACCCAATGTTTATTGCATCTCCGTACATAGAATCGATAATTGGGATTTTAAGACTTGTCTTTTTATGGAAACTTGCTGCTTTAATAGGTTTCTTGAATCGGCGAGGTTTTGGCTTCTTTTTGAAGATATTCTTGTCCTCAAAGTCTATGGAGACCTCATCTGGGTCGAGAAGAAAGAAGGAAGAAAGTTAGAAAGAGCGACTGTGGAAGAGAAAATGGGATTGAAAGACTGTACTCTTGAAAGTGGAGGGAGTGGGTAACCAAACCATAACTGGGAACGGGGATGCCAGTAGTTTGACTTTTTCTAACATTTTCCTGACTCGCTGTAATGACAAAGTGGCATTCCTAATAGATTTTTATCTGAGACCTTTGAATAGTTCTTGGTGCTGATGATATCAAAGATGACAATTTTTATCGGTTGTACTTTTTATGAAGTATTGAAATAATGACTGAACATACCAAGTTCCCTCTGTTATATCTTCAAAATAAATATAAAAATGGGCAGAAGCAAGCTCTAAAGGTAATAATATTATTATATTCATATCCTGACTTACACCTTACAGTTAAGGATGATATCTAAGTTCACATTCTGACATGGAGTGGGGTTTTATAAGCACTAAATAGAGGATCTTTGCGGGACTAAGAATTTCCAGAGAAAATGCATCTTTTGTTAATAAATCTTTGACGTCTAGATCAATCAATCGTTTCTTTCATTAATTATTACACTGTTTCTAACATTGGTCCACAAAGAAATCTAATAAACTAAATTGTTGAAAACACCTTGGTCATGTAAACCTATGACGTCAAAATTTGCTCACGTGACCAAAGTATTCGGAGAGTTAAATTTCATGAGAATGGTCGTAAAGATTTCGCAGTGGGATTTACTCTTCATTTTAAATCAGAGTAAGAGTGAAGAGTTAGGGAAGACAACACTCTACAAAAAAGTGGTTAGCGTTTCAAGTATTCTTCTGCCTTTCGATTTACTACCCGGTTTTTCTCCTTCCAAAATACTAGATTGATTAGACGCAAGGCAAATCTGTTATCGAAGGTCCACAAATACTAACCCTCTGTATCTGTTGATATCCACTCCACCTTTGTATCGGAATCAGACTTAAAACTGCAGTATGCAATTACATGTTTCTTGTTTTTTGTCTCTATCGTTGAAATGGTAACCCTTGGAATGGAGTCATCCTTGACTCGAAGCTTAACAGAGGCATCAGCAAATCGTCTTCCCTTCCTATATCTGAGCTTAAAAGTGTACCTATTAAAGAACAGAGCACCAAAAATATGAGCACGGAAAGAAAGAATGATTTGTTAATCCAATTTTAAAGCTCAGGGGTGGTCAGTCTTCGTTTTTGTGATAAACGTCAGGGTTTGCTTACTGTAGAAAAAAACAGGACGTCTTTAACTTTAAGAATACTACTAATCTAAAGAATCAATTATTAATCCCTTTTAATTATTCTTATATCGGTATTATAAAGTTATGGAGAATTACTAAGCCGTACAAGAAAATATATGACAAGAATATGGGCACATCCAAGTGAAAATCCTTTATTGGTGATGGCAAGTCTATTACCTGAATAAACAACAACAATTAAAATGCATTAGGGGTTCTCTGATTATGTTGCACTGGCTGCAATAGAGTGCATTTAATAAGTTGTAAGTAGGACAAATACGAAATCACTATGGGCACGGTAATTAATGAAAATTGAATACCGGTTGGATAAAATAATGGCAACAATGGGAACCATTTCCAGAGCATGCACACTACAAATTCCAGTGCACCGTATGCACTCCATTTTGACGGGCAGCATGCTTAAGGCGTGTACAATTAAAAGAAGACGTCAATTCAAGCCGTCTTCTAGTTCAAAGTTTGGCTGCTCAACTAGGCATCTACAAACTATATTCCTTTAAGTTTATATACATTATCACCTAACCATAACGACAAGGATCACTTTTGGATGCCATGTAAGCCTCCTTAGTTAAGATCTTAAGTCTATTGCAACAGTAAATCAAGCATTTTCACTCATAAGAAAGAACAAAACATGCCTTAAACGATGTTACTCTTAGATTTGCCTTCCTCAGTATTCCAGATTTTGCAAACTGAAACTATCATTATGAATGTGATACCCACTTAAAAATCATATAGTGAAAAATAATAACCAAGTAATTTATGATGATTAAAGACGTTAAATCAAACTGCTTGTACTTTCCTTTCTACCACTGGAATATCGTTAAATTGAGGCATGTCTTGTCACGTATATAGTTCCGTCCTCTGGAGGCATAAGTTGATCAAGAGATATTTTATAGCTTTGATACTTATCATCTATTATAGAAAATCCCCAAAATAAACGAGTGATCTACAAAATCCTACGATGCGCAATTATTTCGAATGCACGGTAGGCTGACTTAATTTTGATATGAAATCTATCACATTATACGATTTATTGTGTTACTACTATTCTTTACCCGAATTGGATTTTGCGACCCCAATTTGTAATAAAGATCTGTTTTCTTTTGCTTCTGACATCGAATATCCAGCCTTCTGTCATTGCCCAATTAAGCTCAAATTGGTACCATTTTGTTTTCATTTTCAAACATAACACGTTCAAATGATAATAAATTATTGCTATGAGTTACTGGCTGTGATCTTGATAGATGCTTTTTAGACAAGGGATTTGAAATTATTTCTTAATTGAATGAAACTCAAAGTTTCTGGTCCAGACCATCTAAAGAGTAACAAAAATACTTTACATATAACCCCCATATAACTGTTTTATGGTCTCGAGGCCTGTATGGTGATAAACATTTCTATGAAAAAGTAATTTTCGTGTCGTACTTAGATCAAGACAGAAAACGTACGTTTTGTTGCAGCTAAGTCCAGTACCAGTCTTTATCGTAACTTGTTTCTTGCTTTCTTTTAAAGGATCTTTTCCATTTTTGAACGTGCACGGGGATCCATCCGGTTCGAAGCAATCCCACTCATAAACGGGTTTTACTTTGATACCATCAGGATCACGTGATCTGCTTCCATCTAGACGTACCTCGGAGTAACATGCTACATCCCTTTTACCTCCTGAAATGTTTGTATTGAAATTAAAAGATCAGAAAGGCTATATCATCTATTTAAAATCCGTTACAATCAATTAAAATGTGTTCGTAGTTTTATCTTTAGTTTCTATTTTCAAAAAAAAGCATTATTAATGTCATGGCACTTGCCATTTAAAAGGTAACGTCAACTGTTTACCGATCAAACGCTATTAATACTCGACTTTTACTCATAAAATTGTTTCCTTTGGCAAAGAAAATATGTTTTAAAAGCCCTAAATGGTGCTCAGTATGACCTTACACTTACAGACATTCAGTACTACCTCTGATAACATCCACTGTGTCAAGCGGAATCATTATTTTTCCCTGTCGTATGCCTGATCAAACTTACCCTTAATCCTTGCTTGAAGAGGGCTCGCCCTTGCCATCAGAATAATCTTTCGAACAGTTTTTCGATTTGGTTTATCTCTCACCATAACTGTTAAACTTAACTCGTATGTCTGTCAAAGGGAAAAGATAACAATACAAAAGCCTTCGTACAGACCATAGATAAACCAAATTTTCAGTTAAAAACAACTAATTACTGTTAAAAAAATAGCGTATCTGTGTCTGTGAAAGTGATGCAGGATAAAGTTAACTATATCTATACTTATACGTGTATATTTTCACCTTCAACTATATATACCGGCATCTATCTGTATCCGTCTGTGCAAGAATCTATCTATATTTTATCTATTCGTTTCTATGTAATAAATGAATCTTCATCTATCCGAATCTGCATCGCTCTGAGTTGGTGTCCATTTACATCGGTATTTGTCTATGTTGGTATCGAGCTGAATCCACTTTTAAACTGCATGTGCCCCTGTTTGAGTCTATAAAATCTACAAAATTTGAAGAGATGCTGGAGAAAAGTGAAAATGTCGCCACCGTGATATGCGCAATCTTGGCGAGGTGCTCCACAAACTAAGCTATGTGACCCTGTGACAACATAGTTCACTTTCTCTAGTCGCCACGTTACTTCCCAATACTCCACCGGTGGACATCGACATCCGTGTCTACACAATTTTCTAGACCAGGCTCTCGGTGACTTGACAATGGAAGGCCTGCCATTCGGTCCATCATGAGGTCCACAGACCATGGCAAATTACAAAGTGTCATCGAGAAGTCAAGACTTGAAACATCAAGTTTGAAGAGATACTGGAGAAAAGTGAAAGTGTCAATACCCTCAGTTGGTATAGAAGCATGCAACGATTGTGCAGATCCAGGGTTTGAACCCCAAGCATAAGAGGATGAGAGAAGACATTCAAAGTTTTTAGGCGTAGGTAAGTGACTGCTAATATTACGCAGTACTGTCCTATATGCAATAATGATAAATACATGTATTTCATTATCAATTATAAGACACAATATATCCAATAGATGGTAATATCAATTGTTCTAAAAATATCTTACCATGCCAGCTGTCAGCGAAAATCGTTTAATGAGGACAGAAGCGTGATTTTGCCGGTTCAAGGTAACCGATGTGTCATTAATTTCCCAATTGTAGTAGATCGGGATTCTTGACATCGCAACACCCTTACAGCCAGGAAAGTATGGTCGCTTCTTGGCTGCAATGAAAATAAAAAACAAATGATAATTTCACTAAAAGTTCTCTTTTCTGAATTCTTCCTAATTATAAAGACAGCAACTCAAATATCTTGAGCGTTATATGAACGATTGAATATAGAAATATCCCACTGCAGAGTTTGAAAATCCCCAGATTCCCTATCAAGATTTTAGTAGCTGTCGTTAGTTAAATGTCCTATGAACAGACCAAACATAACAGTATTTTGCTTAATGGGAGCAAATTTGCAAACTATGGAAATAAAAAAGTGAGCAGTTGACCTAACCCTGTTGGTAGAGCACAAACTACCAATTCGTGGGTCACCGGTTTGGATCTCCTTGTGGTGGGAGTTTTCTTTAGTATCTTAAGAACTCATACGATTAAAATGGGTACCGAATTTACAAGATTGCAGAAGTTACCAGGTTTTGAAAACAGAAAGCTAGTGTCAGAGGTATCCTCTTAAAATTGTAAAAAATAGCCTCAATAAACTCTGACAAAATGGCAGGTATATCCCCTTCGCTGCCTAGGATTATATTATAGCCTCTGCTTTGAAAGTCGCTTATTTAAGGCAAGTAATGAGTTATCGTGATTTTCTAAAGTTTTAAATTTCTATCCTCTCTTAGTTTTACTTGATCTTATGAAGGCAGCTTATGATAAAAACTCATGGAAAAAAGGTACTTCAGATTACGATGATAGTCTTTCAAAAATGATTCGATTTCAATAACGCAAGCCACCTCTTCAAAACAATGTATAACTGTTGTGTCCAGTAAGAATTGATTATGTGAATAGTGGACAGAAATTGCATGACTGACCACTTGTGTAATACGCATGATGTAATTAGTCCTAGACCCTTATGGCGATATAAAATAAATGCAATAGACGTGAGTTATAGCTTGTAACGGAGTTGGAGTACTAAAAGAGACAGACGTATCTTGTATTCAGATGCGTAGTGAAGAAGTTGTAGTCTTTCTTATCGTGATACTAAGTTCGGCTAGCATCGTGCTCTCGGACATTAGAGTAACCCACAAATTTTTATTAGATTTCAGACTTAATATCCACCAACGATGTATGAAAATCCAAGAATTGTAACCACCATCACAGGGGGCGTCCAGCAGAAGTGCGCACAACGGAGGCAATTCACAACACACCACCACACCCAAGTTTAAGTTTAAATGCTTAAGTTTAAAAGATTACAAACATAGAACGGAGCGTAAAGACGATTATTACATGCAATATACGTGATTTATGGACCTCTAGTTTTAAAGCATAAGTTCATAAGGACTGCACATTTATCACTGCATTCTATGTGCAGACTACGTCTTGAATAGACGTAACCTCACTGCTTACAATTATTTAAGAAAGGAAAATTACTTTTCTTTGAAAGGTATTTTACAGTCCAAAAGCTTGTAAAGACTTATTTTCTGGCCTGTTAATATATTAACTTTTTATTGAGTAATTGTACTGTGCTGTTCATTTTATCATTAGATTTGACCACCCATACCCGTGCTATTCGCCCGGCCCCACCCTTGGATGAAGTTTGGGAAAATTTTCCAGCCTCCCAAGTTTGAAAAGCCCTTTGACACCAGTTTTAAGACATACAGGTTAACAAAAGGTTTCAAAGCTAAAGTTTGTCAATATATTTTATGGATCCCAGCTGATTTTATCTTTCGTTCATATCTTTTATTCAAATTGTAAATGTCGTAACTGAAAAAGAGCGGCTTTTATGTATTGCAAGCTTGACGAGTAAGCAAAAAAAGCTATTGTCTAGTTGATAGTTCTTTTGCCTTTAACACAAGTGAATTATAGTTCGAATCTTCAAAGAAATATTTCTTCATGAAAACTGTGAGAAAATTGTCTCGTAGTAAGATTTTTCCACTCAAATTAAGGATTCATAGCAAATCTTTCAGGTGAAAGTAACATGCGTAAAATATGAAAAGGACAGAGAGCAATAAAAGTAGCTTCTTTATTTTTCCATTTAGTGATTAAACTCATGATTTGAAATTCACTTATGAATTAGCCATCACAAGCCATCAATAAACATTCTATGGCGTTTGAGAAGCTAACGACGCAAGGGAAATGCTTTGGAATAATAGTCAAACCCTTTTGAAGATAAATCATTCACTCTAGCTAATTTTCAATGACTGCATATTGCCGTAATGTACTTACGCCGTGCTCGGAAGTCTTTGGCCACCATAATGACTCTTCCTTCCTGACCTAAACTGAACTGGAGGCTGTCTTCTTCCTCTCTCATGATATCTAGAGTAGTACACGTCTTGTTCTGTAAGGCATTTTTAACGCACATTCTCAGCTTATTCTTTCTGTAACCGACAAGATCTGAACCTCTGTTGTCAATAAAAAAAGTGTTAAATTCTTAAGTTTTAGACATGAAAATTACAACAATACCAATGGAGATTTTTCTACTCTACCTTATATCCCATGAAGTATACGATCCTGTCACCATTTTGTAATATGTATGAGTAATGACAGAAGAAATTATGTACATGAGTACAGTAATAATCGACTAAGAAGAATATTATGGCCCCAACGATAAAGTAGTAAAACGTTTTCTCCTCTGTAATTGACACTATTTACTGACATTAGTAAACAGTGCATGCCAAGATTAACACAAAGACATGCGCTATGTCTATGATAACCATTTGCTGCCTTCTTTAGTGTAGGAAAGCGTCATTCGACTATGAATCTAACGTTTGAATTATTTAATTTGTTGCATCAACATGTCTCTTCTAGGAATAAGCATTACATATCCCTGCATCTTTATCTTTAACCCTGGTAGTCTAGTTTCCTATGTTTAGATTTTGATTCCAGCATTAGAAATCTACTCGGCATTTCGAGGTATTTACAATTACTGCATCAATTTCATAAACGTTTCCAAAATGTTCTCAGGTAAGAGAAATACCTTCATACCTGAGGCTAACGTGCGAACTCTTGATTTTCTTTAACATCGATTTCAGATCAGCCAGTCTTTTTTTATTTTCGTCTCCTAAGGCAATTCGTTCAACCTCAACTTCTACGGACCAAAAATATTCCAATTTTCTGCCACCTCCACCGCTAGAGCCGGTACCTAATATTCGTGCCTTTTTGCACATGGCTAGAAGGAGAAATAATACAATGACAAAATGCTACTACGAAAATAGTGATGTTTGAAAAGTTATCCCGTTTTAAGATCACTCAATATCAGATGTATTTTCATTGAGATAAACTATGCATAAGACGTTAGTTAAAGGTCAAAAATAAAATCTGTTTGTGTGAACTATATATTGACATATTTCTATTACATATAGAATGTGATATATGCTGGTAATTTAATCTATCACATATCTACCTCTATAGAAAAAGATACATTTTATATATAGTGCATAATTTACCATGTTGGCTTGATAAAGGAATAGAGATTGTGAAAAGTGTGCAAAGCAACCTTCAACAGTTTCAATATCTATTCTAACTATATTTCAAGTCCGTCATAGTTTTATTACTTGATGCATGGATTCTCCCGTCGATCCTAACGTATAAGAGCTCAACTGTATGATCAACTGAACAAACTACTTTGCGAATTGGAGGGAACCTGGCCGAGTAGATCACAGTCACTTGTACCCTGGACGTGTTCTTCAAGCATGTTCAGCGTGACACATGTGTGACAATGCTAGGGTATCCAAACACAGGTATAATCCATTCGACAGGCTTCTTGAGTTTCCGTCTCCCCAATTTCCCTCACATAGACTGGGTTGGCCACGTGACTATGGTAAAGAGAAATTCTCAAAGCTTCTCAGCGCCCG
>JAAAKL020015128.1:0-11627 GCA_010016065.2 Carybdea cf. marsupialis auct. non (Linnaeus, 1758)
TCTACTAATTTCTCGTCAACAGCTATAACGTAGTTTAGCCACAGCGCGACATTCTACTACCGTAAGGCCAGTAGAATTTAACTGTTCAATCCCGTCTTTATTAGAGATCAGTGATTCGCATATAAGGGCAAAAGTAGCACTATCTATCTTCTCGTATGATTCATTCTGCAAGATCAAGATTCATTATCTTCTGCCCTTATAAAAAAGACGTTCTGAAAAAACACGACAAGAATGACTTCATTATAGAATATAGAAAAGTTTATCTGCTTTGGTGCTGTAAAGAAAAGAATGGCCGTAACAAAATTCCAGCAGTGTGCTTCTCACTCACTGTTAATATAGTCTTTGCATCGCTTTTCGACGCCCCGTAGCTGCTTTTCGTCATCTTTAGACATCTTCCTTAGGATAAATCTTAAAAATAGACCTATAAATGCTTTAAACATGAAAATCGTGTTATTTCCTGGACGTTATTAAGGGTAAAAGGCTAGGTTTACATGCCAACGTTAACATGTATTAGTGATGCCTTTACACGTATTGCTATTGTGGAGAGTATGGCCGTGTGGCCTGAAAAGCTTGCTTTCAAAACCATCGACCCGGGTTCAATACAAGCGCTGAGAAGCTCTGATAACTTCTCTTCATCATACTTACGAGGCCCACCCAGTCTATGTGAGGGGAACAGGGGAAAAGTAAACTTTAGAAGCCTGTCAGACGGATTGCAACCTGTGTTTAATAGGCAAGCCACACTTGTGTTACGTTGAATATGCTTAAAGGACACGTGGCTTTGATCTACTCAGTCACCTTCACTCTAATTCGCTAAGTATGTCGCTCAGCTGATCAAAAAGCTGAGCATTTATAGGTCCATGTCGACGAGAGAGTCCATCACACTTGGAATAATGACGTATCTTTTCAAGATTATCGAATACGTCCATCGTCATCTCCTCTGACTTCTCATATTTTTTATATGCTTGAAAAGTTCGCTTGAGGTGCAAAAATTTTAAAATGCTTTGGTAATGTCTAGATGTTTTCGCCAGACACTTGTCACGCCAATCATCTTCGTTTCACGAAATGTTTGAACTATTAAATGTTTTATCAGTACTCGTTCTCACAAAAAACCGCCTCGAAGTTACAACACAGAAAATGCATACGGCTCGATTGGTGTTGAAGTCTCTTTGGAGCATTTCTTTTTTCTCTTTCACCCCCAACATTTTTCTCAACGATGCTTTTACGTAACCTAATCGAAAGTCACACAACACAAAATGATGAGACTTAAGTTTCCATAGCTTACAAGTTTTTAGTAATCTTTTCCTCTCCACCAAACATTTTTATAGACCATGATCTTTTTAAGTCTCTAATATTTGTAGATTGCTATGAGGCCTAAGCATATACGTAGCAGAAGGGGTGACACGGGGGTCAGCTCCTTATCGGGCACAAGCAACTATCAGTCGTACAACTGTGAGGATAGAAAGCCATAATTTGCTCTAACAAAATCGAATAGTCAAGGTTTGTCTTCGGTATATTAGTTTCAGAAAGCCGTTCGTTAAGATTTGACTCAGTCAATCATTCATTCGTCTGTCTTGCAGCCTCAAATGGAATTTTTCCATGATCAATTTTACCCTCCCTTGTATCAGTTTACGATGACGAAAGGACGATTTTATGGTGCAAGCCTCTGGCTACTCCTTGCTGTTCATTTGAACAGAAAACTGCAGTTTCCGTTTGTTTGAAAGTGCTCTTGCACTGATGGGCACCAGGTAAAAAACCCAGTTACTTTCTTGGAGTTTCCATGTTCTGCCTCAGACCGGACACTACTGTCCGCAAGTAAAGAATCCGACTGGTACGTTGCTTCCTTTGTCGACCATGTTGTCGACTCCCCGCACAGCACCCTGGGATGCGCTTCTCTGTTTTGGTTTTTGCTGAAGAGCAAGAAAATTGTTCATAACCACTACGTATCGGCGATGGGACGTTTTAGGGGCATTCTGTGACCTTCATGGCCAATTTTGATATCATAGAAGATGCTACGCCGAGGGAAGACAATGATAGAATATCTTACGATGAACAGGTCGTTGATGTTACACCGGAGCCGATAGTAATTCGCGGCGTAGGCCAAGTTACATTGTAAGTATCACCATGCCTTGCCAGGTTTGTTGTCTTACATTGAAATTTTAAAATCCTGTATCATGTTGGTTTTAGTACCTTTGGTAGTATAGATGACCCATGTTATGTTTCTTAGCATGTGGAGGAATTATTAGGTTAAGCCCACGAGACTCTAGAAATTGTAGAACTGTCTGTGATGACTCAAGAATGCTGACTTCATTTTAACAAATTGCAAAAATGCCGGTTCCTCATTACGAATTTACAAGCTTTGTTATTTCATGTTATTAGCGAAGATGGTCGAAGGGTTGTACAAGCTGAACCGAAGTTATGAGGAAATGTCACGTCAAGAGAAGTAGGACGCGTTTGATGTACAGTAGTACCCCATTCAACATTCCCATAGATTTTCGGCGGCGTGGAACTTCCAGAAGCATTGGAATTATTTCGAAGATGAAGTTCTTATCATTCCGGAAAACCTTCATTGATGCTATTGTTTGTAAAAAATTGCCGAAATGAAAAAGCTTAGGGTAGGTGGAATCAAAATCAATTTCAGATCGTGAGTTACTGGTATCGTAAAGTGGCCAGGGCCAAAGGAACTGTTCGTATCATCAATCATAAACGTGTTAAGGGTGAGAGTTTGTAGGTCCCTATCAGATTGGGAAGCCTCTGTAAGTTTTAGTAGTAAGCAGATGAAGACAGCAACTATCCCAACCGTAACTAAAAGTTTTGTGTGACTGGACACATTGTTAAAGGTGGAAGTAATTTGATAAAGCCTTTAAAGGACACCACAAAGTAACTGGAAGATGTGTTTAAATCTCAAACTTCCGAACAAAACTAAAGCATTTATCAGGTTTTTCAATTCGATGATGTTTAAGGGAAGCTCTTAAAATATGCTAGTTTTTATTTGGGTCAGAGCGGAATCTTTTCAACAGAAACACTCGGGAACTAGAATGGTTTTGCACTTCACAGCCACTTTATTTCAAATGGTTTTCTCAGTGACTAACGGCGACTCTCACTCATTCAATTGACTTTTAGCAATTTGTGACAGATGTTAAAATTTTTTGTACAGGTTATTGTTTTACAACATTGCAAGTGAGGTTGATTTATTTCTCTTCAATTATTGCCATGGTCGTCTATCGATTCATCAATTTGGCAGTTTATTTCCAGTACCCTTTGTACTTTACAGGTTATGCTTAAGCAGTCAGAACAATATGTCCATATGATTTATTTGATCAGTTTGATGGAGGTCAGTCTTCTTCATGGTTAAGATATGATAATCTCAAAGTGATTCTGTTGAAGAGATTTGATGGCTTGCTTAACATAGAGTACTTAGTGGATATCATTGTAACCTAAACAAACAAAGACTATTCTGTTACTGCTCCTATGCAAATTGTGTAGGAATGGCCTCATATAAATTGCAATAAAGATGCTGAAGAATGGGGAGGGGTGGGATACTAGAATATCACTGATTAACGAGGTACAAGGTTCAACTGGAAATATCAAATATCAATATTTATACCAAAACCCATTCCCAGGCGAGTGACACCTAGTTCACTATTATTTTCTTAGACTTTTTTCCTCTCTTCCTTGCCCTTGGTACTTCAATATGGGGTTGATAATTCCTGTAAAATAACAATAGATTGTTCTGTCAGGGAGTCCAGGGACCCCTGAAATGGTTTATCCCCTGAAATTCTCCTGAAAATTGGAATGACTCGGGTAAAATCAGCAATGAGCCCATTAGGTTGTCTTTGTTTACCCTGGGAGCTATTTATCTTATTGAGGCCCCAGATTTTTTCTTGCTGTGGTATCAATTATTCTAGATTATGCTATACACTTGATTTTCTCCTTTATAGTCATGGAAGGTAATTTTATGTAATGTTTAAAAACTTAAATTTGAAAAATGGTTGAAAGATAAATGAATGATTTAAGTGATGACTTCTCCATATAGCTTGCATGCCCACATAACTCAATAAACAGGATATAAAGTATACATGTCATTTTACATGTGTGAAAGATACCCAGTGTTTAGGGTAATCTTTACACATTAAAGGGATACTGTTATGCACACATGTAAAGACTAGTTGATAGTTATTCAAATATTTACTGATCATTGATGAATTTTTGTGATAATTAAGTATATATATTTATTAGAAAAATACCCTAAAAAGTCAAGTTAGGTCATTGAGCGTGTACATGATAGTTACCCTTGGGATTGCATAATAATTGTAGAGTGCCAAAAGACCCTTAGTGTATGGTTCTGTAACTTTTTAAATCACAGCAAATGATATTGGCCGAATAACTGTTGCATTATTGAATATTTTGATTGGTCACCTAAACTGTAGAAGCAGAATATATCAATTACAAAGTATAACTTTGATGGGGTCCAAAGAGGGCATAATCAATATGTTGCAACCAGGAAATCGATAAAGAATGATATTTTATCTGCTGCCAAAATGTCCCCTGTTCTCTTGTTATATAGTAAACAAAGTAGTATGTATCAACAGACCTTGTAAGGATAAAATAGTGAGCAGCATAGTAAAAGTGGAAACACACTTGTGCTGAGCTATCTTTGACATAATAAGTTATCCACAATATTCTCTGTGTGAGTAAATTATACATGATTTTGACAGCAACAACTATAATGTTCATGTACCCTTAGGTATGATTGATGAGTGAATTGTCATTGATTTGTCAAATTTGGCAGCATAGCCAAGAAATAAGCTGGAAACCCCCTGAAAAATCTGTATTTTGCATCTGTATCTGAAAAATCTGTAATCTGTTTTGCTGGCAACGCTGTACATGTGACTTGGTATTTTGAATGTATTGTAGAGTATTATTGCATCTAACAACAGGAGAGCAAGACTTCTTCCTGAAAATGAGGGATCGTTGGTTAGTATGTAATGCAAGAGGTGAGGAACTCAGCACAGATCAGTTTTTGACACTAACTTAATTCTGCACAGGGCAGACACTGCAATTGGTACTTCTAGCTTTGAGTTTGAGACTCAGTGAGAGTTGGAGCTTGAAGGCTGTATTGGTCAAGACGTAGAAAAAAATTAACAACAGGAAATGCATTATAGTACAACTATTTAATTTAGACCTGGGCATGGTTTTGCTTTCAAGAACAACAGTAAACAGAAACCAGTGGTCACAATGAAACTTTTATTTGATGAAGGCAGGAATGTTAAAAGATTGAGAAGTTGGTCTTGAAACCCAAAGAGCAGAATCATAGTAAAGAACTGGGCCTGTATAAAGAAAGGGAAGGTGCGACATATTTAGGAATATCAGCAAAATCTGTGGTAGAAGCATTGTCTCTTGTTAAAAAAATGGCCAGATTGCAAAGCCCATTTTACCAGAAATATGATTCTGGATGCATAGATAAGATAACACTAAGATCACACTTTGTCCTCAAGAGTATAGACAAGGTCAGAAAGAAAGGACTTGTATCAAGATTACAATGCAGTATTAGCTGAGAGAAGATTGTAACCATTTCTATTCTATAAGGAGAAAGGGATTTGCAAGCAATCAAATCGTTTGATATGTTCTTGGATTTGATTTGCATATCTCTATTACACTCTTTGTTACAAGCATGTGTCTGAACACTGGCCACTTCCTTAACATGTGAGCCTCTCTTGATAAGTTATGGATCAGGACCTTGAATATTTGACTTGTTCCACTAGAAGCATGCACAAGTAATCAAATGTTATGAATTTATATTTTGTCTTTAGTTTATTTATTGGATGTGTTTCATTGTGAAACCTTGTCATTTGAGCTTGTTGGTTTATAGGTAATTGTTGCTATATACTATCTGTGAAGAGTTCTGTATATTAAGCACTTAAATGTCATGAAGGGATCATAACAGTTTAAGAGCTTTGTTAAATGGCCAGCAGGATATAAAAGGGTAGTCCTAAAAGTTTGTTCAAACATTTTCATGGTATAGGATATAAGGGAATGGTAGACTGGGAGTTTTGACATATTGATGAAGCCAAAACGGAAAGAGACTTCCTTAAAAAGGATATGTTATGGCAACACAAACTTGAAATTTAAACCAAATGGTCTTTGTGAAGTAGAGGTGACACTTGTGTGAACAGTGATCAAATGGCTGGTTTTGGTTTAAAGACCTTAATGAAGGATGATAATTTTCTTAAATTGAAAGCTTGTAAGCTTTGAGCATTTGTAGGCTTTATATACATATATATACACATACTATATACATATATGTATATATATATATGTATGTAAGATAAAGGGAAAAACTGGATAAAGAAAGAAACTTACAAGGCAGTTATTTTGTATTAACATGTATCATTTGAGTGCAGTGTTCCCATCAGCCCTCAAGATAACCTTGCTTAAGTATTGTTTCTAGTTTGGTCCAAACTTTTATAAATTAATTCATCTCAAGCTGTTCCAATGAAGATTAATTAAAGTGCTTGATTTGCTTAATAAAGACATCAATATTTACATATGAATATCTGTTTTGAGCATTTGTTTACCAAACAACCCGGTTTTATCAAATTACTTCCTCTCTAAAAACTTTGTGTGTGACATTAGTGACCTGTGCTCTGTTGTACTTGTAGTGTGTTATTTCCCGGGCCCGCCTTCGCGCCCGCGCGGCCCGCACCCTTCGCCTCCCCCCCCCCCCCCCCCCCAGGTTTAGCATTCATGGCTGCTTTGTGTTGCAGACAATAAACAGAGATCAGTGTGCAAATAGCTGGACTCTCAGGCAGACCATGGTTATAAGAAGTTAAAAAAGTTTTCAAAGGTCACCCTCATTACACATTGATAGCATAAGATAGAAGGGAAGAGTATCACTCTTTTCAGTAGGATTTGGATAGAGGGATATGGTACTCTTGTGTTCATTTTGTGTGAACTCTACGAGTATTCTGTAGTATTTTTCTCTACAAGAGAGTGCAACTGGCAGTGTGTTCAATTGCAACTAACACATTCACTAAACATACATTCCTTGTGAGCACAGTAGCAAACATTGAGTTGCCTATTGACCTCTTTTTCTCATTGTCAAATAGCTTAGAATGCATAATCTAAACCACATGATGATTTTTCTAAAATGGCACTAGATTTTAAAGGAGTAAGGGTGGGGAAAACTTGTGCAGGCTGATGAAAACTTCCAGCACAAGGTCAAGCTGTTTTCAGTCTGGCAAGGATGTTACAATCAAAAGCAGCTCAACCTAACACAGGTGCAACAGGTCAACTTCCTAGGACACTGATTCTAAAGGGACAGGACAGGAATACATGGCATTGTTCAGGCAAATCACATGAGAGACAGAAGACAATCCCTTTTAAACAAATTAAGGAGTTGACCAGACTAAGAATGTCAGATCAAGTTTTTGCTGCATGTTCGGTGAGACAATCAGTTGCCAATGTCAATTGATATGGCTTTCAAAGGAGCAGACGTTTAGCACAGTGCACGGCAGGATTTATTTACGTGAAATCATTTCTAATGATATACTTGTGTTTTCTCTTATGAATAGGTTTGGTCTCAGTAACAAGTTTGACTTAGAATTTCCCTCAGGTTTAACATCAAAGGTAATTATACTATTTTTTCCCTTAAGCAAATTTGGGTCTTTTAATTGTCACTGTGAAATCCCTAGAATTTTGAAATCCCAATGTACATTAAACATATCTTTATATGCAAAAGAACTTTCTAGCTTGGTATGCCCATTTGTTTAGATGAAGAAAATGTAAGAATAAATAGAATACATGCATAACATTTGCATCATAACTAAGTTTGTATTTCAGTAAGATAATCAATCACTAACATAGGAATAACAGACCATTTCAACTAAGAGGAGAGGGTGGCATAACCTTATAGTTGAATTTTATTTCTTAAATATTCTGGCAAATTTCAATCTGGCACTATGAGGTTAAATGTGTCCTAACCAAAATAACTGAATACAAGTATTTTAGACATTTATTAGGTAGTTATGCTAATTTCATATTCTTGTTGATATTCTTTTGTGGGATTTAGCTCTATGCTGATGAACGAATTGGAAAAACAATTTAGAGCATGGTAGGAAGCATTTTAAAGTAAAGGGCTAAATGAGAGTATGGAAATACAAAAGTGATGTTGACTGAGGATGTGAAAGGAGTAGTTTGCATACAATGTTGTATCCTTGTGGTGTATGTGGAAAACAGTGAGAGCAAATTCTGCAGACTGTAAAGTGTGTACAAAGGGGATACATGAAAGGTGCAATGGAGTGAAGAGATTCGTTAAGGCAATGGCAGAAACTTTCAAGCGTAAGAGTTGTATGGAAGGAGAGCAGTAGGCTAATGATGTTAGTGATGAGAAAAGAGTGATGAAGTTTTATGTGGCTTGGAAAACATAGACTCTTCTTGTTATCTAGGAGACAATTTAAACACATGGGGAAGAAGACTGCTAACAGTGGTCACCAGGGTTAGAATGGCATGGAAGAGGTTTAATGAATTAATGGATGTCCTTTGCAGACGCGGAAGACTTACATTGAAAATGAAAGGAAAGATCTCTGCAACTTGTGTGAGGCCAGTACTGGTTTATGTTGCAGAGACATGGGATGTGAAAACAGATGAAGAAAGAGCACTGCATAGATGTGAAAGGGGAATGTTGAGATTGATTTGTGGAAGGATGTTGAGTGAGAGGAAAAGTAGAAAAGATCTGTTGACTTGAAGGATTGTTGGATTGAAGGATGGAATGGATAATATGAGAGACAGCTATACGAGATTGTATGGCATACATTGAGAATAGAGGACAATGAAGGAATGAAGAAAGCCATGATGCTTGAAATTGAAAGAAGAAGAGGACGAGGGATACCACAAATGAGATGGAGAGACAGAATGAAAGTGGATAACCCAATGGAAGATGGAAAAAGGTGGACTATAATCAATGGATGGGTGGATGGATGGATGGATGGATGAATGTTTTTGTGGAACACTGGTCACACTGTGCCTTCAGTCCCATAAGTCCATGACCAGCATAGTGGCCAAGTTACACCTCACATTGAGAAAATTTGTCTTGTCAGAATAAAACACTGAAGCAATGGCTCATATCTGTTTATTGTTGAATCATAATTCCCTACAAGAGTGTAATAAATGTAATGTTGATATATATGTTGCTATAGAAACTGAACAACAATTTTGTATATTATGTAGAACAATTTAAGAAGTCCTGTGCGATGCTTTTGCACCATTTCAAGACACCATATTATTTAATATGACATCTTGCTATAATGGTAGCTTTCTGTCATACATTACTCCACCATGTTGTATTAATAAATGGTTTCAGGTGTATTTAGAATGTAGTGAGCCTATATTTGAGGAACCCCTCCCTTACATTTTGGCCATTTATTAACTTCTATCTGGTTACCTGCAGGCTTTTATTCAGAGGAACCTTGTGTTCTTGAGCCGTAACTTGCCCCCTTGCCCCCTTTTAGTGGTGTTGTAACATGCTTTTGATGGTTACAATGAATAAGCATTTGGATGCCATAAGTGCTCATGTTAGCGAGAGGATAGTTCAATGTCCAAGAGACATTGCATTCTGATGTACTCCACTCCTGCATTGTGCTGGACCAGGTCCTAAACAAGGATACAGTTTTCTTCAAACTATTTGACTTTTGGATGCTGTACTTCTTCAAGATGTTAGCTTTTACAAGTCCTGTTCCCATGCAACACAAGCCACTCTTTAAAGGTTTGTTTATATTGACCCTAATCTAGTGCAGTAATGATTTCATTTTGATCTCATCTCATATTTGATCTCCTTTCCATCTTTAGCTTGCTCCTGAAGAATATCAAGCCACAGTGTCAAGAATAAACAAGGTTTTAGGGAGAACATTACCATTGAATCTCAGATGGTTATTATGCGGATGTATCTGCTGTTGTTGTACATTAGGACTTTCAATATGGCCAGTGGTGTATCTTAATAAAAGGGTATGTAATGACACACATAAATGTATGACACTGTGCAAAAATGTGACACAAATCCTCGTCCTTTTAAGAATTTTTTCATATTACTGTTTTTCATTAGAACTTCACAATCTTGTTTCCTTATATCTTTAAGTAGTCCTTGGGACATTGTGTTAACATGACTTGAAGGAGCACAACAAACTATTGAGTGGCTACGAGGATATTTGTTGAGACCAGGCTTCACAAGGCAAAATCCAGTCTCCAGAATCCTGAGTATCGATTTGAAACACTGCTTGCTCCATAAGAGCATTAAGCAACTATTTCTGAATTCCTTAATGTGGCAAGTTGGATTGCATGGTTGTGGCCAGTTGGATTGTATGGCCGTGGCCAGTTGGATTGTATGGTTATGGCCAGTTGGATTGTATGGTTATGGCCAGTTGGATTGTATGGCTGTGGCCAGTTGGATTGTATGGCTATGGCCAGTTGGATTGTATGGCTGTGGCCAGTTGGATTGTATGGCTGTGGCCAGTTGGATTGTATGGCTATGGCCAGTTGGATTGTATGGCTGTGGCCACTTGGATTGTATGGCTATGGCCAGTTGGATTGTATGGCTGTGGCCAGTTGGATTGTATGGCTGTGGCCAGTTAGATTGAATTGCTATGGTCAGTTGGATTGTATGGCTGTGGCCAGTTGGATTGCATGGTTGTGGCCAGATGGATTGCATGGTTATGGCCAGTCGGATTGGATGATTATGACCAGTTGGATTGGATGAATGTGGCCAGTTGGCTTGTACGGCTATGGCCATGGCCAACTGGATTGTATGGTTGTGGCCAGTGGTACTTTTAGGGTTGGGGCAACTGGGCCATGCCCCAATGGCCGGTACCTTTAAGAGGCCCAGTGCCACATTACTACGAAAATTGTATATATGAATCTGTCTTTAGCAATCTCATGGAAGTAAGTGGAAAATTGGAAACTGTACCCACAGGATGGATCACATTATCCTGACACCCTGCAGCACAATCAATATGAAACCCTCGGCTTGGAGCACTGCACCCTTATAAATAACCCCTTGTTGTGGCATTAAAATTATAATAGCTACTTACGGATAGTAAGCAGCCACAGGCAGTTGAGTTATTTTATTTTGATAATCGTATGTACTGGACACCACAAAAGCACTTCTGCCCATCAAGAGATATGCTTTGAACAATAATGAATAAGTCAATACAAGAAAAGTTTTAAAAGCGGATTTGCATGACTAAGAATCTTTGCACACGCATCCCTTCGCACATTAGTATGGGAATATACAGACAAACAGATAAAATAGATGATTGGTTACCGTTACTTCCTGCTTGATGTCATTTCTCTCATTTTTGTAGGCAAGGCATTCAGTAGAGAAGATTATACACGCAGAAAACTGAAACTTATATCCTTAGCTATTCCTGGAATTTTGTAAATACGCCCTTTTTGACAGCATGCATATAGTGTGATTTGGTTTAGTTCTACGTCCGCCTCAAGGTACCCTGAAAGTTTCACATTAATGCCCTTAGCCATTGCAGAGAAATTGTGGATGCGTCCGTTTGACAACCTGGGGATGCATAGCTTCTTTTGATTTAGTTTAACGTCCCCGTTGCCACGCCCCAAAATACCCTTAG
>JAAAKL020015129.1:0-11626 GCA_010016065.2 Carybdea cf. marsupialis auct. non (Linnaeus, 1758)
GAGTATCATTTGCAAATAATGGCTATTTTACCTATCTCATCCAATTTCCAAGCGCTACGAGGTAACAGTAACAGTAAATATAACAGTAACGGTTGCAAAAAGTTTCATCAGATTTAGTTTATAATCATTCTGGCAGATCCGCAGTTGTCATATTCTGAAAGAATCACGAAAGAGCAAACTTTTACCCGTTTTCTGCATAAGAAGACTGAACAAGCTTAAAGGTTGTCGCTAGAAATCTCAAAGAAATAAAAATCCAGAAAATCGAACTATCAAGAAAGTCGTTTTTGTTTACACTATTGCATGTTTACTACTAATAAATCCTTTAACAGCAATTTTTAATGACAGTGTGAAAGACAAATGATGCCTCTCTACTCATCAGGAGGTATGATAATAGATTGCAAAATACAAATGAGCAACTCTACGAGGAAGCACAGCTTTAAAAGTATATTTCACTGGTGTCAACTGAATCCGAGAAAAACAGGAAAGCCATATTCAATTCAAATCTTGTAGTTTCTATGATGTAACTTTATAATTCGGGTATATCATCACCTGCAAGAAGAAATTGAAAACAATATCTTTAATGAAGATTAATAACAAACTTTTCAACAGTATGAAAACAGTCTGTGGTACGAAAAGATACAAGATAGAAGATGCAAGATGGATAGGGGGTGTCTACAAGACTAAATACAGCCTCTTATCTTGCCATTTAAAATAAGCAAATCAAACATTTTAGATAAAATACAAGACACCTTTACAGAAAGCACAAGATAGATGATAATTCTTATGATTTGAACAGCTTTTAAGTACTTAAATGGTACATCTTTTGTGTGCTCTCTTTCTGCTCTGTACTTTATACAAACCTTTTGAAAATCTAAAGAGGAAACAAATCGTTCTTGAGGTTCAGAAATTACCTTACTAGGCACAGGCATGAACCATTTATCAATTCCTTAGTTTAAAAGCACATCTTTGGAAACAAACACGTAGTTGTAGGTTAATGCAGTTGAAAATGATGGAAACGCCCTTAGTTCCAGCTTTGTGTGTTTTCATAGATTTTATCCTCTGTAGTCTTATATACGGCAGAACAAGCTTCATCGGATCGGTGTTGAACATATCACGATATTTTGAAATTGTCAATATCTAGGAAAAGATAACACGAACGAGATGCGAGTAAAGACAACGGTCTGCAACAGTTTTTTACAGTGATTTTAACAGAAGATTACGTAACAAAAATTTGTATTACTTCCTGCACTTATTTTCGCATATATAGATATGGACTTAGCTTATTCGATCACAAAAGTAATCCTGTTGAACAAAAACTTACTCCCTTTGAGTCACCCTTGTAGGAAAGTATCAAGATACGTCCTTGTAGTTACATGATGATCAGTCTTCTGTTTCGCAAGTTACCCACGAGTGAATACAGAGGGAGTGTTTTTGTTTCATACCTTCATCTTCATACTCATCGTCATTTTCTTCATCAAACATTGGTTCATTCTCTTCTTGTGGTAAATCAGAAAAGCTTGGTTTTTGCTGAGCTGCAGAGAGTGCCTTCATCACATCAGCAACTTCACCTTCCACTAAGAATTAAAGGCAAGATATTTTGCATAAGAATTTGAGTATAAATTCAGATAAACAAAATTACTTGTATTATTCGTAAGCACAGTCATATCCACACTGCATACTTACAACACCAGATCACTTTCAATTCTGCGGTCTTATACCCATCAGAGATTACGAAGCGTGATTATGTGTTTCATAATCTCTGTACCCAATGATGCACGAAATGAGGGTTCGAACGTTTCCAAAATCTACGCCTGTCGTACAAGGGTGTCCAGGAATGCTCGTAACATATCACTCTCCAAATTTTTACCTTACACATTTATTTTTATCAAATAAAAAATGAAAATTTCATAAATATCAATCAGCTCAACAAGTGTCAAGAATTGTAACCGCTTTGTTATGGACAAAGTTAAAAAGTTTCACCGCCCACTTCGCGAAACCAATTTCAACTGTTCCAAACCGTCCTTGCACAAAATATGGAAGATGAGAGAAGGGTATTGTGGTGATGTACTGCCAACACCAAAAGCCCTGATGAAGAAGAGCATTTAATGAATTGGTGTCCACACGTTCTATAACGTCAAATGTTATTTTACTTACCAGAATCTTTCTCAGGAAACTCCTCATGAGGAGAAAAGATACAATGACTTGGTGCGAGAATCGCTAATGCGACGCAAATTACCAACAGTGATTTGATATTCATTTTCAGTTACAGGCCGATAAAGTAGATGGCAACGTAAAGCTCGAATATGTCACTTTACAAACCGAGGCATCTGAAAATGCTAAAATCTTCCTGTATCGGAGCATTAAATGACCCAAAGTCACATGACTGTTATGAACTTTCTATTGGGTCTGGTACCTTTATTATATGACACTGTGGAATGCTTTGATTATGGAAACAATCGATGTTAAATACTAATGGCAGCTCTATCTGTTTGATGCATAAGAAAGTGTAGATGAAAAGTAGCCCAATTATAGAACGCAAATTCTTATCCTAAGTGAAAAGAAGCCCAATTTTAGAACGCAATTTCTAACTCTACATGAAAAGTAGCCCAATTTTACGACGCTAATCCTAACCCTAGAAGCAAGACGTTAAGTAGACAAAAGTTTCTTTGTAAATAAACAACTTTAATCCATACCCCTTCTGTAGCTTTGATTCAAGTGTATTTAAAACACTAGAGAATCGTGGTGAAAAAGGTTTTCATACGGGACAATTTACTATTGGAACTGCAGTGGACGCTAGTGAGGACTCACCATTTATATTCTAAATCAAGATATATATTCGAACTGAATTAACATTATTGCTGCTCAACGACACGAGCGAAACTTCACAACTGATGAAACTACTTACATAGATCTGTACTTAATACCTAATTGCACAACATAATCACGAGTTATACATTTCGTAAGACACACTGTGAGACCGCGTGGGCTTCTAGAAACTTCCCTGGCTGACTCATTCCTAACATCTTATAGCTAAAATAAGAATTAGCACCTCTTTACTTGAGCTATTTAAAGGAACTCCGCCTCTATCACATGGCTAAATGGAAAAACGGCATTTCCTTTACACATCCCGTAGGGCATTAGAAAGGACTTTGATGAAAACAAGTTTATTGATAGCTTTTGAAAAGATTTAATTTATCTGAAACCTGAAGGATTTGCGAAAAGCATTGATATGTATAAGCTTTTTTCATCGACTTTTCCAGTATTGTATAAACGCTTCCTGCTTTGAAACTCTGCTGAAACGCCACACTTTGAGTAGGTCAAATTTAAGAATTTTCAGGGCCAACCTATGCCGAATTAAAGTGAGGCTCAACGGTTAGCCATGAACGAAATAAACAATTTTATTTGGAAAAAACTCTTAGAGGACTGCAGGAGGTCAGAAACATTTTGTCATTACAACTAAACAACGCAACTAGTGCTTTGCTAGTACTAAGCAGTCATTGCAAGCAGCGGTTCAACAGTTATTTTGAGCCTCGCTTTGATTTAGACGCTTGAAAGTCGAATTTGGCGTAATTTGGTCCGATGCAAGGAGTGAGACACGTGATCGAAGTTATAGTGCATGCATTGAAGTATAAGAGAAAACCACAGGCGCACGTGATCAGACTCAGGAGCATGAAATGATCACTTAACGTTTTCTCGACTTAAAAAGGCAGAGCCATGTAACTAATGTGAGGGCTGTGCCCCTAATAAGCAGTGGCAAGGCTTAATTTGCGCCCTTTTAAATTGATGATCCAGCCCGCTTATACGTTCTTACGCATATTTTTAGCATCCTTGTTCATGTTGCAGGTCATCGTAAGATTCGTCAGTCCATACTTGGTAACTGATAAATCGAGCAAACGTTAGGAAAGTGATGACAGAACAAGAGCACCCGATAGGTATCCGACCGCTCGTCGGAGATTCGTGGTCACTGTTGCCACTGCACCCGGTCAGTGTAGTGAGTTCATTCCTGGGCGATAGCCCATCCCACTAGAGGTGCTCTCGGAATGTAATTATTAAAAATGGGGCAAAAGTGTTGCATCAACCGAGTAACATATTCTGCTGAAATGTCTTGGCCATGACAGACTGGTATCCTATTCCATGGAAGATGTCGTCCTTATAGAATGTTTCTATTGATGTTTTTTAAAGAAGGTGTACTTTCCCTCGCTAAATGATGTTTATGTCTTATAACGGGCAGCTTGAGAGGCATTTTTGTAGACTTGCAACCCTGAAGATGGCTAATCGTAAGTTCGAAGAGATACTAGAGAAGTAGAAAAGTATGTCACCAACGAGATTGGAAGCCATAGCTCATGTATTCGCGTGGTACGCTCTACCAACTGAGCCAGGTGAACCTCGTTGATAACTTAATCTAATTTCTCTAGTCGATACATCAGCCCCCAATGACCCAACGGAGGACATCGGCTATCCAGTTCTACTCATTTTTCGAGACCAGGCTCTTTTTGCCATGTATCTTGACGATGGAAGGACTGCCATCCGCACTGGCATGCAATCCAAAGCCCATTGAAAGTTCTTAAGTGGTTTCAGGAGAGAGCATTTGAAAGATGATTTGAAAGATAAGTTTAAGAAGGTACTAGAGAAGTACAAAAGTATTTTACCAACGGGATTCGAACGCGTGAACCACGCATTCGTGGCGTGTACTCAAACAACTGAGAAAGATGAGCCCCATTGATTCGATTTCTTGTGATTATTCAATGATAAATGTTCTTTAAACCTGTTAGTTATTCTCAGGGATGAGGGGGATTTTCACGCCGGCAGGAACGTCGTGTTGTCTACA
The DNA here is from genome assembly GCA_010016065.2 of Carybdea cf. marsupialis auct. non (Linnaeus, 1758). Taxonomy (NCBI): domain Eukaryota; kingdom Metazoa; phylum Cnidaria; class Cubozoa; order Carybdeida; family Carybdeidae; genus Carybdea; species Carybdea cf. marsupialis auct. non (Linnaeus, 1758). The sequence continues at coordinate 4,829 of JAAAKL020015129.1, forward strand.
AAATATGATGGATAGCTAAAAACTGTTACATTAATGTTACATTCAAATCATTTGGAAGCTTATCCTTTAGCATGTAAAGCTATTGAATCGATCTCTAAGCACTGATCAGTGAAAGAACAGCACCGTAACAAGAGAGTGATGTAGAAATATATCGGAAATCCACAAAAAGGGAGGGCTGGAAAAGAGCACAGTTTAACAAATGTTTTGTTACAAATTGCTTTTTCAACTTCTCTAGTTTGGGGCTATGGACTTCTTGCCATCACAATCATTAGCCTTACATCGCTGGCTGTCATTGCTGCTGTCCCTTTCATCGGACGTCGCTATTATCATACAGTAATGTCCTACCTGGTTGCATTGGCTATCGGCACATTATCTGGAGATGCTCTACTGCATCTGATTCCTCATGTAAGTTTCATGAAACTTGTTTTATTATGCATGACTCATGATTTATGTGACAAACTGATTACACATACTCGATAGATTTATTAGAAATTAGATATTGAAATGTGAGATTCACAATTTACCCGTTCTATATGTACCCCTTCTATATTTACCCGTTCTACATGTACCCTTTCTATATGTACCCGTTCTACATGTACCCTTTCTATATGTACCCGTTCTATATGCACCATTTCTATATGTACCCATTCTATATGTACACTTTTTATGTGTACCCGTTCTGTATTACTCGTTCTGTATTCCCGCGTGCCTTCCTGTTTGTCTGTCTGCCTTCTTGATGTTCATGAACTCCTCCTAGGTATGTAGGGATAATCATTAATGTTATGTGATGTTAAAGAATTCAAAGTTCCCCTTTAATCCGATTTTGGACGAAAAGTGGAGAATGTCAAGCAATATCCTCTCAATAAGATACCGTTTTCTTAAAGTTGTTGTTGTCGTAAAGATGATCATGACAACCAATATAACTTACGTAGATATATAGATATTCTGCAGAAAGTAGTATTGAAAGGTGCCAATGTAAGACTAGTTACATATTTATGACTACTTAACGGTTAATGTTGCCCGATTGTTTATGTTATTCGTTACCCAATATTGTGCACAATATTCACCCAATGCTTCACTTTTTGGGCCAATTTTTGAGTTAAAATTCTCTGCTTTGTCGCCCAAACCTGTAATACGGAGAGTAACACAATAGGTTTTTAGTCATCGCTTTGATTATAAAATCGCCGATTTACCGTCCAATCTGGTAACACTGATTGTGGAGTTTGAACCTTTTTATATGAACGTTTTCATCAATGATAGTGCATATTTTTTCGATGGCCTTCTCGATTTCGAGCGTAGCCTATTGCCCAGCGAGAGTGAGCATTGTGCAATTATCAAATCAGAAAACAAATTCCAGACTTTTTAACTCCCATGCATATGGTGGAATTCGAATTGAGATCAAATTGTCAAGTGTCTTGTGTATAAAACCGTTATCAGGTACTCGGAATGGAAAACCACAAGAGACGTTAAGTAAGTCTTAAGTATTAAGAAAGGGAGAGACCACCGGACTTCATCACTTTCAAAATATATCAACACAGTAGGTTATTTGAAGACATGTTACTCAAACGTATGTTCATTTTTACTACGCTTCTATCTGTAAAAGCACTTATCGTGCTTAAGACAGGCATGGAGACTGCTATTAAAGAGAAATGTTCTTTTGATAAATTTGTCGATAGTACAGAATAATAAAAGCACACGAAGTAGCGAAGACATTCTTGTACTGAACTGCCTGTTTCGTCCGAGTGTGCAAAAGTGTATACGGATGACCGTTTCTGTTTAAAAGGTAAAGCTTGTTCTGCTTTTCACTTTCCTTTCTGTAATCCTTTCATATTAAAGCAGGAAAACCGTACCTATGTAGACAAAAAGAATTTGTCTTTTCATGGGATCTTTTCGTTCAAACAATCACTTACGCGGGTACTGATTGGTTAAGACAGCACCAATCTGGCAGTCAGCGCTCTGCTTTACTGCTTTTAAAACACAGTTGCATATTGGTTTCATCTTTTGATGTCAATTCTAGCGAATTTGCACTCTGAGGAGTGTCGACGAAACGAGTTTTTGTGCAGTTTCAAATGTTCTTTTCTGAATTCCGTAGGTTCTCAATGCTTCTCCAGAGTCAATAGGCCAGTGTTAATAAGCTCACTGTCCCAGTTTGTCAAACTTGAGAAAATCATGTTTACTTGACATCAGGAGTTGTAGCACAAGACAGCAAACCAAATAACTGTGAATTTGGTATAGAAGTCACGTTGATTTCAATGAGGGAGGGCTTGATGAACCATTATAGAGAGGATGGAAAATAATCAACATGGCATGCCCATGTCGAAAGGGGTTTCCTTCGATGTTAAGCCATACTCTATTAACAGTATGCTGTTTTATGTGTTAAGCTTTGTTGGTAGAAATGGGATTCTGTAATCAAGTTTTCAAGTTGATTGCTATGATGGTACCGTTCCTGCTTTTCTAGTACGTTCTTTAGTGGCTCGTTCTCTTTTACTATCATATCAGGGCTTCCACAAGCAGACTACTAGTTCAAGTTGCTGCTCGTGTCACGAAGCTTAGGCCTCCCATTAATGACCATACAATGGACTCGAGACTGACTGATGGAGCCGAATGTTAATGCTCTTTGATGTTGAAACCGCCAGGTGCAAAGATACTGACCTTAATAACTTAGTAGAACTGGGTATGATTTCCATCGATTAAAGCATATCTAGTCGGATTTCAGCAATTCCGTTGGAATAACAGCATACAACGACAGTCTAGTTACTTCGTTCTTGCGTGTGTAACAACCAAACATAGTGTGTTAACCAAATTAGTCCTTTTCAAGTGTCGAATGTACTTAGTGTGGTGTTAAGTAATACCATCTGAGTTTCCTACAAATTCTGTGTGACGTAGTTTTATATGTGAGCTTTAAGCTTATTAAATTATTTTTTTTCTGAAAACAGTCTTTGGTTGGCGATGATGATCACGATCACCACGCAAGCAACGGAGAAGAGGAAGTCAGCCACAATGCCAAAGTTTGGAGAGCTTGCTTCGTTCTGATAGGAATCTACCTGTTCTTCGTTATTGATCAACTGATGAAGTGGAAATCTTTAAGGAAGAAGGGAGAATCCCGAACGGTGAGAATGATGACGATGACGATCATATTTATGTAACCCATTCCTTTGATTCACTATTGTTATGTTAGATACGTTAATGGGGCGTGTGCACATTGAAGAACTGCACTAATCTGGACTGCAAAAGTATGGTCGTAATGTGTCTTATGAGCAACCAATGTTTTCTTAATTTATGACCTCGATTTTATTTGAGCAAATTTATAGGTTCGTGAGAGACCGTTGAGCATAATTACTTCAGATTGTGTAAGTAGATCCAACTTTACTGAACCTCATCAATTAAAAGATAACGCGCTTTTTGTCATTGGCTTTCTTACTTGCGTAGTGAATTTATATGACGTGGCTCGAGCGATCGGTCGAAGATCACTTCCAATTATTTTCTCAAAGATGCAAGCATAGTGGGCCGTAAGATCCAGGTCCGTTCATGAAAATTGACGAAGTATTTCAAATCCCCTAAAAGCTTTATGCTTTTTAAAAATTGCTAATGGCTTTGTATTTTTGGTACTTAGCGAGACGATAATGCGAACCTTGCATTAGGTATATTTAGAGTTAAGAGTTGTCTTAAAATTATAGCAAGTACTGATTGATTACAGATAGCAGGTAAATATCTTGATTTGGAGGACAATTTTGTTTTTAGTTTTGTTAGATTATATTGAGGTAATTACAGTTAAGAAGTGTGGTAAAATAGCTATTATAGTCACTGATAACTGATGAGTGATACCAAGCTGAATTGATAAACAGTAACAATAACACATGGTATTAGGCCGATTTCAAGCTCTTTCGCAAACAGATAAAAATGTATGTTTTAAGTTTAAGTATTTTTAAGATAAACTGCGCTAACCTATTGCATCTTATACTCCAGCAGTGATGAATGTTAGTTTAACTCTGTTATCCTACACTGCCCACGTGATTGATGTATTTGTGGTACTGTCCACTGGCCCTCTATCCCCTATTCTTTTGTTCGTTCTATATCAGCACTGGTTCAATCGATGCTCACCTTTGATCTATAATCATCCAGCCCATTTGTTCTAACATCACCTCGAGATTTTTATAGTCATTACTTGCCACCAAAGTCATCTTGGCAGAGATGAATACTCACGACGCCCCTGATATCTTAGAACACTTCTATGGGGGCAACATACGCCCCGTTTGGTACTGCTTTTCTACATCTTTACGAAACAGAAGGAATCTTAATCGGGATCTTCATTGGCATTAAGGGGGTTAGGGACAATGAATGAGATGCACCAGGTGGGCCGAAGGCCAGAGAGTAACTGTAAAAAGTGGAGCATCGTTTAGGATATTATCAGTGTCAACGCACTTATTTAGGGGCCGCTATTAAATTCTTTATTTGATAGGCTGATCAAAGGACAAAAGTACTTTAAATAGAATCATCATGTCGTCCTTTAGTAAGGTACTGACGAGCTGATCGGCATTCCAATGTGTGCCATGGCCCATGTTATATTAACTAATAGCACAGGCCGGTGTAGTAATTTTTTCTTTGCCTCCGAAATTGTGCAGATCAAGGAGCATTTCAAAAGGTTACGAAGAAAGAGGACGTCGTCGTCAAAGAAAAGAACATCAGCTTTAAAAGGAAGTATATCATCAGTGGGAAAGAACGTCGCCTTAAAGTTGGCAGACGCTGAGGGTTCCGATGAAGGGCCAAGTTATTCGAGGCTGATAGGGGCAGGAGGACATGAAAAAACTGTTGAGAGGACAACTAGTAATGGAAGCTCGAAACCTTTGACAAATGAAGAGAAGTCCGCCGAACCTAACGGTGTTGTTTCAGAGGCTACAGAAGCGTATGATAGCCCGCATAGTTATGAAAACAGCGCGGATGAATGTCTATCAGACAATTTTGTTAGTTCAGAGTCGACTGCTACTTTAACGAAATATCCTGATGGGGTCAAAGGATCCGCAGTTGATGCTGAAATAGATGAACGCCTGCCGAGACGTGACAATAGTCGCAAAACGTCAGCTGACGCAGGGCCGTATAACTCGGACAATGGTAGCGCGAACGCAGCGTTTGTAGATGTCGAGATAGGAAGGAATGGTGTTGACCGGAGCAAAAACTTGTACACTGAGAAACAATCGGTACCCGTTAAGACTAGAGATGAAAAACATTCTAGTTTTTCGCATGGCCACGGCCATGATCACGGCCATGCTCACGGCCATGGCCATAGTCATGGATCGTTTTCCAAGGATTCATCTGTAGCTTCAATAGCATGGATGGTGGTAGTTGGAGATGGCTTTCATAATTTTAGTGATGGATTGGCAGTGGGTGCTGCATTTGCTGCTTCTATGTCCAGTGGGATAGGGACTGGTATTGCCGTTCTCTGTCATGAGCTACCACACGAACTCGGTAAGTAGTAACTTTAGAGTCTTTTTTGTTATTTCTCCATACTCACTTTCATTCTTGAGAAGTACATCGAGATTGTAGCTCCTTCTGATCAGTTGGTGGTGGCGTAAAGGCTGCAACCACCTCTCAAGTACAGTGATAGGTTGCTTTAGTCATGACATCAAGAAAACATGATGAACTTGTAGCTGAGTGCGTGGCGCTAGCCCGAATCACTAACCCTAACACTAGTTAAACTGTTAGTAACACCCACTCAGCTACAAGTTGACCGAAAACTTTTGGTCAAGGAAATCAGGTTTAGGCTAACTTTACGTTTATACTCAACCATAAAACGCCAGAAAAACAATCCATGTGCGAACAAAGATCAGGGTGTTCGACTAAATCACCTTTTTAATTTTTCTCAGATCATAAAATTAAGAACGGGGCTCATATAATGAGGGCTGACTCGTATAGCTTAAACTTCGATAGAGCTTTTCTCGATATTTCGTCATGGCATGTTTAAAATTCGAACACTTACGAGTGCATTCTGAGCATCGTAAAATCTTAGATAGAATTATTAGGAGGTTTCAAGACGCAAACCACAGTAATGCCAATAATCAGGTGAAGCTAAAGTGGATAGCCTTGACCTTCGATATTATGAACAAGGCACCAACATTTATGTCACATATATGTATATTTCGTTGTCAAGAGGGAATATTAGTGAAATTAGTTGGTTAAAACTTCCTCAGAAAAAATCCCTCGATTAAACACTGCCTAACAAGACTGCTTGCAAGATAATGACTAATCGCCATTCAACATTAAAGTGTCTTAAACCAATTTTTTCGAGGTGTAGTACAGAACAGAACAGTACAGGACAGTATAGTATAGTATAATATAGTATAGTATATATAGTATAGTATAGTATAGTATAGTATGATATAGTATGATATAGCAAAACATAATATAGCATAGTATAGTATAGTAGAGTATAGTTTAGTGTAGAATAGTATAATATAGTGCTGTATTAATCAGTATATCATAACGTCGTACGTAGAGTAACGTGTAACGTAGAGAACTGTTACTATAGGATTTGTAGAATTGGGAATAAATCAAGAGAACATTTAAAGTACGCTCCTGTAATTTATGTATTTTGAACCCACCATATCTTTATATTTGGTGCAGTGCCCTGTGCGATTGATAGTAGTAGAGCGCTATGCTTAAGCAACTGAACCTGCTTTAAGACATTCATACCCCCCCCCCCCCCCCCCCCCCCCGTGTCTTTAAAGCCCCTTCTTACAGGAAATTTTTTTTTTTTTTCCCTATCCAAATTTTCATTTTTTTTTAAAAAACTAAATACCCCGT
>JAAAKL020015130.1:0-11626 GCA_010016065.2 Carybdea cf. marsupialis auct. non (Linnaeus, 1758)
AAAAAATAATAAACAAGCAATTTTACAATAAAACAAACAAGCACTACCACAACATAATAAACAAGCAATGTCAAAGTATAACAAACAAGCACTGCCACCGAGGGGTAAATCTGAAATCTCGTACACCTTTACGGCAAACCACTGAAATAAGGTCAGGTCAAGTGAAATCAGATGAAATGAGGTGAAATCAGGTGAAATCAAGTGAAATCAGGTAAAATCAAGTGAAATCATTGAAATCAAGTGAGATCAAGTGAAGTCAGGTGAAATCAGTTGAAATCTTATGAAATCAAATCTCGTACACCTGTTTTGGAGTGATTTACCCCTCGACTGCCACAACATAATAAACCAGCAATGTCAAAATATAACAAAAAAGCACCGCCACTTTCGATATGATAGACAAGGAAGAAATGGGATAAAAACGTGATTCGTATTGAAGTAATGATTTCTGCTTTTCATTACTTGCTTTGCTTCTCCTCCGTTTATACTGACTCAAGTGTATAAGTGTGGGTAACATAATTAGCCTAACTGTGCTACGTCCCTTTCTATTTCTGTGATGAAAATTACAACAAAATAAAGGAATTTTCAAAGAAATTAAGTATGTCATAGGTGTAAACAACAGGGGGCAGGGGGCAGGGTCCCAATAATATCTACTTTCTTTTTATTCTTAGTGTTTTCAGTAGATGTTTTAAGTAATGATGTGAGTGCTAAATCTTTTAATACAACTACTACTGACGTCATATAAACATGGAGATGAAATAGAATATTTTCTACAACTTGATCAATACTGGTAAACTTCTAAACTGCTGAGATCAAACAAAGCGGGTGACTTCTAACGCAATTTCTTGGACCACAGCGTCACAAACTCCACTATTCGCAAAGTTACATTTACCTTAATTTAAACTGTTTACTCCTATGACTTTTGGGCAAAATTTCTTCAAAATTTCACAAGAGTAATTCCTAACGCTTTTAAAATACCAATTTTGATTTATTCTAATATCTGGCAGAATCTCCAGACTCCGAAAATGTTAATATGGCATATGATGCAGGTGCATTATTATCCACCCAAGAATTTTCATCTTCAGTACTTCGTTAAGAGGAGTGTTTAATAGCAATATGAATATGAAAATAGCACCGTTGATATTTCCAGATAGCTGCTACTTCATCGTTTCATGATATTTCCGTCTTTTCTTCCCAGGTGAATATGGTAGAGACCTTGAAAACAACGACATCGTGAGAACAGAAGAGGGTCTAACTGCACCATTGCCGCACACCACATCTACTGAGGATAAAACTCATACTCAGAACACAGTAAAGAAAAAATTGGAACCAGGGCGATCTACACCTTGCATCGACACTGTTCTATATTGCATCTTTCTATATGGAATCATTCTCTACTTCTTTTACCTCTGTGACTACAATCATCGATTTCCGGCAGCAGATCGCACCTACTCTCGTGACTTGTTTATATTTCTATTAATCATCCTTTTGATGATTGGCTGCGCCTTCACAGAGCGTCAAACCAATGGGAAGTTTCTGAACCGTGACCAGACAGAGGAATGGAGAGGGTGGATGCAAGTCATGTTTGTCTGGTATCATTACTTCAGAGCAGCTGAGGTGTACAATGCAATCCGTATCTTTATCGCAGCTTACGTATGGATGACGGGATACGGTAAGAGAGCCTTATCAAAAAACAAATATATATATATATATATACATATATGTATAGTATATATACTATGTAGTTCATGACTGCTTGTGCATCTGCCTGAGTATTTATATATATATGAAATAGCACTGGCACGAAAAATTAGGTTGCTGGTGTTGGTGAGAATTCGGGATCGACTTTCCGGCTTTTCGACTTGTGTTTAGTGCTACGGTTAAGCTTTCAGTGTGGGAGATCCTGGGTTCGACCCTCGACGGCGCCTTAAGCACTTAATGTTTATATATATATTACATACTGAGTACTTATATATACATATATATATACATACTCAGGTACATATATATATAGGTACTCAGGCAGACACACAAGCAGTCATGAACTACATAGTATAGATCTCATAAACATGAAGTACTTGGGGCACTGGCCCGGTTCGAACCCAGGATCTCCCACTCCGAAAACAAAGACTTTACCTTGGAAGGTCATATCGGACTTCTCTTTCTTTGGGACATATCGCAGATGTTGTTGATGTTTAGCCGAATGATAACTACTTTGTGGTCTGAGTTGAGGTCTGTGCCCCCATATGATCTTGAGTCATGTAGAAGTAGTTTGGCTTTTGCTTTGCACAATACAAAGTCAATTTCGTTGAAGACGGCTATAGTGGCCTTGGATTCTGTTTTGATCAGCAATGTGTCCAGTCCATGTTGTTCGATGTCTGCATGGATGTTTAAAGGCTGTGTTAGTGACAAAGAGGCCGCGAGCACTTATGAAGTCTGCAAGTGCATCTCCATTGCTGTTGTGTGTGCCCAATCCATAGGATCCCATACACATTCCTAGTCCTGCCTCCTTATCTGTTTTGTTGAGTTTTCCAAGTTTGGCATTGAAATTTCCACATACAAACAACTTCCTTCTTGATGGAACGTTGATGGCTGATCCTAACTCAGCATAAAGTGCGTTAAGTAGGCTGGGGTTTTCACGAGCCCTTTCTGAAGTTGGTCCATATACATTGATGATACGACATTTCATGCTGGAGCCGCTTCTCATTGGAGGCACAGGTCAATGGTAGCAATGCGATCGCTGATGTAGGTGTAGTTCAAGACATGGTCTAATAGTCTTGGGCCAATTCCAAAGCCTAGGCCATGATGTTTAGATTGTTCTTGTTGCATGAATACCAACTTATGTACAGTGTGGAGGAGCTGCTCTGAGTGAGCAACTACCTTTGTTTCCTGGATGCAAGCAATGTCGATGTTGTAGTTTTTGCAGTCTTCTCCGAGGGTCCGTCTCTTAGACACTGCAGTTAGACCTCGAACATTCCATGTTGCGAGAGCGAGCTCCTGACGAAGTGGCGGTACCCGTGGATGTCGAATGCAGTTTCTAGGTTGGAGAAGGGTAGACATGTCTAGGGGATGCCCCTATATGCAGTTGTCAGCCTGCAAGCCTTGACGACGTTAGCTTCCCAACTTGGTTGGTACTGACATGGAGGACCTTGTGAAGGTGTCGTCTTCCCAGTATTAATGATGAGCCATGAGAAGGCAGCACGAGAGTCTTGATGTAAAACCAAGAAGGAGGACTTATGTACTTGGTCTCCATTTCAATCCAGGAGCTAGATGGTAGCTGCAGCTGGAAGCTAGAGACATACGAGCAAGCAACAAACAACCCTATGCTACAGTATTATACACTAAACACTCTGTGCTCAGAGAGCACTACAACACTAATCCTAACACTCAAGAAGGAATATTTCCCATTTCTTAAAGAGGAGGCTACAGTAGTTCATGAAATGCCGTGAACCAGTAGTTTTAGGGTGAAATTGGATAGCTTATCAAGTGTAAAAGCTACATTGTGTCCTTTACCTCAAAACTGTCTGTTTGCAAGCAAAACATGTGTGGTGGCTACCTTGCATAATTCCCAAACTGAAATGAATTTGATGTTCCTGAGCATAAGAGATTAACTGTTGCACTCATTTCAAGTGACTGTGTGATATGGAAGTATGATTGAAAGTTCTGATGGGTCTTAAGATTCTAGATTGGATAGTTAAGCCAACTGGTACTGACTGCATGGACATTCCAATTGGTATTCAGGAAGAGTTTAACAATATTCAAAATTATGAGAAAGCAATATTGATTTTTAAAGGTGTAAGCTTTGATCCTCTGTGGTATAGTGTATTCAATAAGTATTTTGCGGCCAAAGTCAGTGCCTTACTTTCTGCGGTTATAACTTCCAGAGAACTGTATTGAATGTTCAAACAGTATACATCGTTGCCTTCTAAGCTAAGAACGAGCTTTCGATTGGTGACAATAGGGGTTCCATAGGGAATTTTTGAGAAAATCGCACATGAACATCAGCTAGAATGTTGTTGCAAAATTGTGAAGTCATATCAAGATCATTGGTGAACAGTTCATTCACCTTGCTTGATTCTGATGAAGAAAATGATAACAAATCTGTCCAATCTTCTGAGATTGATTTAGAAGAACTTGCTGCTGATATTTTTGGTGATGATTATACCCATGAAGGATGCATACAGGATTGCAGCTAAAAAGTCTGACAACAGTTAGTGCAACAATTGAAAATTGGCAACATCCCCAGATGTTGGAGATCATGTAGTTGTTAGAAACCTTATGCCGAGAGGAGGACCTGGTAAACTTCAATCCTATTGGGAAGACAAAATTTACTCAATTACTTCATTTTTCAGTGAATTACAGATCAACCATCACCTTTTCCAAACTTCCAAACAATCAATACCCAGTTCCAATATATCAAATGACTCCATATTCATATTACCCATACCAATTACCACTACTCCCACAGTACTTTCCACATCAACCAAGCTACATACCATTTCATCAACATCATGGATTCCTGTTCCCAAATATTCAACTATGTTAATTTACTTTTATACCTTATTTACACCTCTTACATTTTATATACTATGTTATTATATACACATATATTCATAACTAGTCACAACTCCTCTGTTGCAACATCTACCTTTTTTAAAGAGGGGGGGGGGGGGGTGTCAGTGATATGAGAATGGACATGTTTTGTTTACAATAAGTATTTGAAGCCCTTGTATGATGACATGGTCTCATCATGCTGTGATCTGACAAATGTGGCATAGTGATGTTCCAATCTCAGTTCAGTTGACCTTGGAGCGACCTTGTGTAAGGCTGAGTTTTAGAAAAGATAGTTTTGCTCAAATTACTGCCTGATGTTATGGACTACTCTTCCAGTTACTAATTATCATTATGTCAGCTCAGCAAACCTATCTAGCTACCTGGGACAAGAGTTGACAATTACAAAGATTCTAGTGATGATATCGACAATTTTCATGGTTTCCAGTTTGAGTTGCCACCGACCTCCGAAAATGGTTGGGCTGACAACTCACCTTCAGAGCTGGCAAGGGGTCATTATTAACCATATCAGTCAAGTAAAACCTGTCCTACAAAAACTATGGACTCTAAAGCTACTATTCTGGGCTATTTTCTACTTTATGTATTGATTCTTTTACTTCAAGCAATCATTGGCTTCACAACAGCAAATGCATCAAAGAAAGGCAATCACAGTTGTACTCCAGTGTCACTGGATGAGTCCAAAGCTTTCTTTGGTTTGTTGAACATAGCTAATGATTTTCATCAGGTGCCTTCTTAAAAACTTATGTTATTTTATTCAGGACAAAAGTAAATGGTTGTTTCATACTCCAGGGTTTTCATTAGTGTTTTTCAAAAAAAGAGATACATGGATATCACACGATACATAACTATAATCAGGACAATCTCTTCCTTTGGTATCTCCTTCAATATCAAATGATACATTCATTTCTCGGGTCCAAACATTGTTGTACCTGATAGATGTGATCCGGATTATGATCCACTGTATGAAGTATGACTGTTCCTATTTAGCCTTCAATTAAAATTCAAATCATTGTAGATACTAGAAAATGAACTGTCTGTTGATGAGTGTATAGCACCTTTTTATGGTTGACTTGGAATCAAACAGTATATTTCCAACAAGCCCATTCTATTTGGAAGCTCTGCAAGTTGGTCTCTGGATACTGTTGGTGTTTTCATGTTTACATCGGGAAGGAGAAGGATGGTGGTCATGACCCTCAACTGGGTTCTACTGCTCAAGTCATTTTACCATTAGTGGAGGGCCTACACAAGAAAGACTATGACATTTATATGGACTATTTCTATACTTCTATACCTCTATTTCTGCTGCTGTTGAGTCATGGTATTGGAACTTGTGGAACTATCTGTGCAAATTGAAACTTCATCCCTTATGCTGAACTGTCACAGGCTATCCAAGGAAAACATCTGGATAGTTTTGTATTCAAGTCAAACCGCCAGTTACTTGTCCTTGACTTCTATCCAATAAGTCAAGAGGCAACGTAAATGGCACTTCAGATTTGTTATAAAGTTCCTTGTGATGGCCTCACATAATACTTACCTTACATTTAAACTTCTGAATATTTATTTCGTCAAATCTTTCATTTCTTCAATTTAAGAAGTCTTTAGCTCTACAACTGATCAGCAGCATACAAACATCATAATGTACTGCTTCTTCAAAACATAAAGCTGCTTGGGCTAATATGAGCTGAATGACAAATGTTGGTGAACACTTTCCAGAGGAAGGTAAAGGAAAGGATCATACATGTGTTGTTTGTGCCAAAAAGGCCACATTTTGTTGTAGTTCTCCACTATGTAACAAGGGGAACAAGTTGACTTATTTGTGTATAGTTAGAGACAAGAACTGCTTTCATGATTACCAAACAAAACTTGATATTTTATCGTAACCGCATTGATTTTAACGCAAATAAAAGTGAAATCAGGCTGTAATTAATTAAAGTATATTGTAGTGTTTCTTATAATTATTTTTAATTTTTCACTTCTGTAGATTCAAAGGATCGTTAAAAACACAATATTGAGGTTACAGTTTAACAAAATACACTGATTGGTAGGTTTTTAATCCTCTATAACTTCTATTTAGAACATTTTTCTGTGCAAGCAAGTTATGATGATATTTGACATTATAGGGGGGTAGTGCAAACTTAGAATTTTTGCACAAAACATGTGGGTCTTTAGCACAATTTGAATCTCAGTTAGCAGGGGCTTAAAGGATTAAATAGAGAATCAACATAACATACAAGCAGCTATGTAAAGTATGGAAAGAATGCCAATGTGGACTGGTAAGTGAATTCCTGATACTTAATTGTGTGAGGGATTTCTACAAGACAAGTACAAACATAATGCATTGTTTACTTCATGACATACAAATTTCTAAGAAGAATAGAATACATTTGCCCATCCAAAGAAATCCCACAGCATCAAGCTGAGTAAAAATGCATGCCTTGAAGCAATGTTAAATTATCATTTGAATTGCATTTTTACTTATGGTAATTCCATGTTATGAAATACTGCAAGTGAATGTATCCCCGTAGATAGAGAAATGAAGCAATACTGCACCTACTTGTGAAATGGGAAACAAGGGTAGTCTAAACAAAGAAGGTATCATACCAATGGCAGTCACGGTATCTTACTTGCTCACAGCCAGCACCACTTCCAACCCACTTCACTTGTCATTTCTGAACACATAGAGATGCTCCAACAGAGTCCCAAACTAAGCTATGTCTATGTACGTGTCACATCTTTCATGTTACAAAACTAATAAATACCTAAACTTGCTCAAATGCTGTACTGTAACTCAATAGATTTGTTAATTGCTGGTTATTTTATTCTATAGCCTTCTGCAATTTAGCCTTTGGCTCTCTTTGTGATGTTTAGGATATAGACAACACAATTTTCAGCTTGACAGACTTAGCCAGTTTAGTGGCAACTTTTCCTGCTAAAACGCCAGTACGTTTTCTACAGTAGGCCTATATTCTATTGATATACTAGATAAGGAGTTTGTATGCTCTTATTTTCTTATAATTGTGTTAACTGACAGTACGTGGGGTCCAGGCAGGTCATTGTTGTAAACAGACCCAGGCTAGGCTACCGGTACATTATATACACTCCATGTGCAATGACACATCAATTGAATAATCCAGTAATACTCAGAATTCAGTACAAGATTTGTTATCCCATAGGTCACACCCAAACGATGTTATATTAATAAACTCCCTTGAATTGCCATGCCACTGGTGTTTTAGGCATGGACGAGTGATCTAGGCTTGGCTCCTGTTAACTCCTGCACCTGAACGTAGGATCTTATATGAATCATTGACTGTCATCACATAAGTACCGGTACAAAACAAATATGTCTGCAGATATATCAAGCTATTTTGACATTATAAAAAGGACAGGATAGAAAATAACACTTTTACCTTACAACTCTCGTGGGAAACATTTATTGTGTCTCAGGTTTATTTGGGGGGATCATAAATAAACTATATTTACTTACATTCAGAAGATTTTCTGGTGATTCCATGACCGTGTGCAACTTGTGTGATCATTCGAAATGATGAAAAAAGCCTGGTAACTAATTTTTTCGCGGGATCAGTAGCCATATTGACTGGCGCGAAAAGCAAACCATGTTTATACCTCAAGTCAGCTGATAAAAATACGGAAAGTGCAGCAACGCTCAAGTGGAGTGAAGTTTGAAAGACTCATAAGGGCTGTGTAGATTACATACACAATACTCATTTAAAACGGAGTGTAAAAGTTAAGTAGAGGTAAGGAGATTGTTACTCTTAATACATTTGCGTTAGAAGGCCCTCGTTTCATTGCTTTCAGCGTCCTGATGGTTTTCAAAGTTATGGGTAAACTCTAGTTCTGAGCTACCGGTACCCATAATATAGCGAATCTATCCATCTAAAATGGAAGCGCTACATCTGCAAATTTGTTGTAAAAAGGTAACAAGGGTACAGCCTGAGTATCCTCTTTAGCTCTGGCCCATGACTGTGTTTACAGTGCCATGTCAACAACGCCGCAGGCTAACTGTAAGTGCACGTGGCAGAGTTGATATTTCGCTAATAAATGCGCCAAAGTGTTGCATCTTGGCGGTGGAGAACTTGTATTTAGACAATTGTTATGTAAAATGCTCCTAAAAGCATACTCATTAGTATGGTGTATGTCAGCCTCGCATTTGGTGGTACCGTGGTACACTAAGGGAATAAAATGCCACTTTCAGTGCGGTCAGAAATATCGTAAGATGACTAACGAATACATGGTTATCGTGCATTTTAGTCTTGGATTAAAAAATTAGGGACAGATTTATATCAGGATTGTTAGCGTTCAGGTTAGGGTTTTAAAGCAAAATTCCTTGAGTTGTGCCGGCTAGATATAATCAGCTTCTCCTAGTTGCCCTGATGCATGCCTAGTGTTCAAAATCGCCTTTGTTTTCCGTACTTTAAATTTCAATCTTACTAACTCTCCATCTCTTCTCTTTCCAATATCAGTAGATAAGAATATGCAGATGGATCAGGTTGTTGATACAGATGCTGAGGAGCTTCTTCACGAAGATGAGGTAAGTACCTGCAATAAAGTAGGTAAACTATCCATATGACATGAACATTACCACAGCATAGAAAATATTTGATCTCGTAAGTAAAAGTTAGACTGATCGCGTTATATAAGTGTTGGCAGGTACTTGGAATATTTTTTTATTAGAGTTTTTAGTATTTTCCATTTATCTGTGACTAGCAATATAATATCAGACTGAGGCAAAATTGCTTTGGGATGAGGGCGGGGGCAGAAAGCAACGCTGATAACTATTCTAGATTGTTTGGCCGAAGGGGCAAAATGTTGTGCCTCTCCGTGTTTACTTCTGCTAAATAGGACTATTTTAAAGCCGAATATTTGTGTCACTAGCACATGCATTTATTGCAGGAAGGGCAAATCTGGGTTAATTGTTTTCGTCTGGAAGGCAGTGCTTTCTATAACCATAGCTTCATTGGTATCCTGGTAGATTTGCTTAAGCTTTTTGATATTGTACATTATACAACAGGTAATATAGGTGTTAATCAACAACTTAAAGACAAAAGTCATCTTATACGATGGTAACATGTCAAGTAAGGTAACATATTCCTAGATGAACAGATATTAATTTCATGTTTTCATTTACTTCTGATGCATCGTAGGAAGAAGCATTCTTTCAAGACATCGATTTACTCCAGAATCATGGAATTGTAAGTTTTGTTTGTAGTCCTTTCCAGTTATCGCAACTCTCTCCTCCATCATAAATGAATAGAGGAGTGTAGTATAGGCAGCTTCTCCTACTAAAAGCGTAAGTGTTGGGGGTACAGTGCTTCCAGACGCCCTTTTTACAAGTGCCAAAATCTGAAGTATGACTTGAAAGACTATTAGAGGGGAGCCGCTGCTACTCCGACAGATGGAGATTTAATCAATTAACCCACCAGGCCGCTACCTGTTCTTCAGAATGGTAGTCAAAGAGTCAAACCGGATATCATAACACGGAAAAACTGCTGTATACATGCACAGGTGGGGCGTGGACCATGTTTTGCTGCGTATTGAACTGTCCCTGAAGGTGGAGACACTTTTAAGCAATGTTTCGATCAAACTTAATTGAAGGTATGACGCTCCATACGAAACTACTACTACTTCTAGTGCCCTCAATATTCCGGAAGGTCGAAATACAAGCAAACGCGACCGCTTACATTTGAATTTAAAAGATAGGTAATAAATGGCCGAAGTGCCAGTACTTAATTGTTTTGCCAATCAAGGATCTAAATTGAAACTACCAAACGCAAAATCTTCCTAATAATTCCGATATAAACTTCTGGGCAAAAAGTTTGTATTCACCCTAAATTGAAATGGTCCTTTACGCCTATGATTACTGGACATGGATGTCTGTAGCTAATGTATTTCCACTGAAAATATGCGGGACCTTTGCCGCAGGAAAAGATTTGTTGGGATCTGCCAAATAGGAGACAATATTCTATTTTGACTTCTATTTTATCTTAAGAAGGAACCCTCGCTTCAACCAACCTGTTTATTGGGTTGTGCCAATTGCGTACGTGATCATTAATGGTTACATTTTTCATTTATGTACTTCTCCACATCCTCTAACAGCTACATAATCCAAGTCTTTTAACAATACCTTTAATGTGACATTCATAAGAGAACTCCGCCCATAGTCTTTTCGCGGACACTGAATTTTTTAACTAAATAGCCAGTCTCTAATGCTACGCGTCTAAATATTTAGCCATTTACCCTCTCCCAAGTGATACCTTCCAGTTTACTCCTCTATTCAGGTTCGATGGTTTCTGTTATCACCATGCTGAAACCGAGAACGTAACAATACGATGATACCGTGCTTTTAACAAAAGATAAAGAGAGGGATTTTCAACTTTCACGCAGATTAGCTGAGAAATCGAGTAATAGCCAGGGGGTGTAGAATGTAAAGTATATGTATGGGCGATACATTTGAAGTCTTTTACTGTCGGTGAATATTATTCGCGGAAAATAACAAAATTTGAAATGTTTGAAGCATTAATGAAGTATTAATCTGTTTTAAGAATGTTGCTGACATTAAGAAATTGAAGTCCGTAGGAATATGCACCATCAAGGTAACGATAAATTCTTTATCACAATTTATTTATCACATACTTTGTTAATAGTTTGAGCTATGCTACAGTATAGCAAAACATAGCTACAATAATCCTGATCCAACATTCATACGATTGCATGAACAGTTGTAATTCTTGTGGCCTAACACTCTGACCAGAGTTCATTTGCACTTATGTCTTACCAAGAGTGTTTCATAAAGAGTAGAAATGCAAAAGGAATACATGACGCACCTTACTTGCCACGGTTTGGAAAATCATTCTTAACTATTGATCTGAAAAGACAACTCATTACTGAAGGTTGAAAAAGCTTTTTTTCGATTGACACTCGTCAAAACCAAGACGTCAATAGTATACATAAAAATTTATACTAAGCAACAATTAGCTCAGTTCTCCCTCCCTAGATCCTTTGGCCCCATACGTTGTCCAGTATATATCACCCTCCC
>JAAAKL020015131.1:0-11626 GCA_010016065.2 Carybdea cf. marsupialis auct. non (Linnaeus, 1758)
AGCAGTGCTTAAGTGTGTTTAAGTGTGTTGATCAATTTGTTGACGTTATGAAACTATTTGTGTGGTTGGTCTGAAAGTTTAATTTTACAAAAATTGTTCTAAAACCGGGCTTATAGAACTTGTAAACGTGATACATAGAATGGACTGCTTAAGTCTTATAAATGTATGTACTTTGTGCGTGGAATTTAGCGAGAGATATCTGTTCATTTATTTTCATAAGTCATGCATATAAACTTGCGTACAACGGGTCAATGCATCTACATCATTTAGCATTGTAAACTCTTGTAAGTGAAAAGATATAGAATTTCTTACTTTACTTAGATACAAATTTTTTTTCTAACAAGTTTTAATATCTCTACTAATTTGATATTTGAATCATTTTTACTAAGTCAATATTAATCAGTTTTCCAATATTTTCCTTGAAGTTGAACTGTAAATTGAATTTTGGAAAATTAGTTCAAGGAAAGAAAAATTGTGCCCTAATTTCAGAAAACCTCCCTTACCCCCTAAAGATCCGGTTACTAATGTACATCTTAGTGGTTAATCACAGTTTTCAGTCCCTTTAAATTTCTTTATGTTTTGTATCAATAAAAATGTCCGTTTACAGTCCAGAGTAGGTAATCTGACAAAACCGCTGGTCATCATCTTCTTAAAGTACTATTTACTTTTTCTGGGCTACGCGGACGGATTTTAATATGACGACTGCTTGATTTTCATATCTGAAATCTCAGAGGAGCTAAAGTCGTAAGTTTTCTGCAACATTGACGTATGATGGACTTATTCCCTCAATAACATGAGGAATTTTGCAATGAATAGCATCTTATGGTGAAAATAGCAAGGACAAGTGTGATATTATTCCATTTTAATCAGACCTTACAGTCTGGGACATTGGGACAATAGGGACATTGTCCTGTGACTTCTTCCTTAAAGTGTGTCAAGGAACATTAAAAACTTAAGCTGCTAAGGCCCTTTAAAAATGAGAAACTTATGAGATTGATATCCACCAATATATTATCAGGGAAAGATGAAATAACCGAAGAGTCTAAATTAAAAAGCAATGTTATATTGCCTCTGTGAAGAAACTATTCATTACGAAAACTGTTTATTGGAAATGTTTATGTGGAAGCCCACCTCCCACTCCCAGTCCTTAAGCTGCTAAGGCCATGTAAAAATCAGAAACTTATAAAATTGATATCCAGCAATTTATTATCAAGGAAAGATGAAGTAACTGAAGAGTCAAAAGGAAAAAGCCATATTATGTTGCCCTTATGAAGAAACTATGCGTTATGAAAATTGTTTATTTCAAATGTTTCAGGGGATGTGGACACGGCTTCACGCGTCCTTCAGCTGCACAGACCCTGATGTTTTCCGCCCCTTGAAAGCGCAGGTCGAGGTGCCACCTGGAACATGAAATGCATATATTGATTGTAGACACAAGAATTAAAAGTTTGACAACAATTGTTTGATCTGTTCTCCCTTTTTATTCCTTACCACGTGTCTCACTGTACAGGTGCAGATGCTTTACCCAACCTGACGGCTTATCTATAAAAAGAAGAAACTGATAGGATTGCTATAGCTAAGTTTAAAAAATCCATACTAATGCTGATGTCTTGGGCAGCTTTGCATAGGTAAAATCCATGCTCATAATCCTTGCATTGAAGTGCCACCCTTGTATCGTGCTTGTCATCTTACTATAATAGCCAGTTCACACCTTTTCTATTCGATAATCCGTTTCAACCATTCTATTTAATTCTCTCTTAACTCTTTTCAACAATACGATAATATTTGAGTAAGGACTCACGAGTTCCTCTCCGTCATTTTAATGACTCATTCACCATACTGCATGCGGTTGTTTTGCATACCTGGGCGAGGTCGTTCATTGGGAATTCTCTTTTTAAAAATTCTAAGCGGCTTCGATAAGCAAGTTGAATTCCATGTCTTATGATTTTTTCAAAATGCAATAACATAAAAAGAAACATAAACGGTATGCATTCCCTCTCTCAATAGCCATTGGCCAAGATTAGCACAACTGCTGTCATCGAGGACCTTGTCAATCGTTGTCTGTCATTGATATCATAATATATATTATACGATCACATCTTGTGTAAAATGAAGTGATCCAGGGGGGGATGGTAGTCGTTGACTGGCATGGTTGTACTGAATAGAAGTATGCAACAAAATAAAGTCATGTCGCTCTCAGTTGTGCACAATGTCACCTAATCAACATTCCTCTGATTTCTTGCTAGTTAAACTTTCATGTTCACTGAGGAAAGGACTCTGAGGATTCTTTAATCACGGCTCTTTTTATAAAGTTAAAGGAGGATGTATTGTCCGTCCCCCTATATTAATTTACCGCATATTTGAAGCTCATGATGTTATTCAGTTTTATTTACCAAATTCCAAACTTTTTATGAAGATCAAGTTGATTTTTTTGCCCCCCCCCCCCCCCAATATGTTAACCAGACACCACACGCGGTGTATTTTAGAAGCCCTAGCATGTCTTCGTGCATACCTTCTCTTTCCAATAGTGTACAGCTCTGAAACATGTTTGATTTTCCTTTACATACAAAGGTGGTATTTTGGTAAATTCAGCTTTGCCGAACCTCCCTTACCATGCTCTCAAAATATGGTACTCGAACATCACCGATTCAAATTTGTTGATTCCTCGTCAAATACTGCCTTTGAAAACATTTTTTCGGAAAAATTCCGTTTTAAAGAAAATGTTTTGTGTCTTTAATACTTTAGCAAAGGTTTCAAGTATTTTATTGTAAAAAAGACATTACATTAGCATTTGTTTTGGAATTTCTGATATTTTGCTCTTGCTAACTATCAGGCTGTGGAAGTCAAACAACGGAATTAACTATGCCACAATAGTTGACATGATCATATTTTGTGTACAAGGAATAATAAAGATGGTAATCAATTGCTCATCTTCTTTAAGGATATGCTCGAATGGGCGTAACAAATTTCGGAAGACCTAAAAGATATGATATACTAGAAAACATGATGCCTTACCCCAGCAAATTTCCTACTTAAAACTCAGGTTGCATAGTTTTTGAGAGGGGAATGCTGGGGGATAGGTCTTGATATTGATCAATTCAGATCTAATTGCAGGAACTAGCCCGTTTATGTCTAAAGACTAAAGTTACAGATTCGGTGCTCTGTTTGATAGGAAGCCATTATCTACATTACGTGGATAGTTGCGTGATCATAGTTACGGACATTACAAGTGAGTTTCCCAGCATTCTGAACTCGCTGGAGATTACAAAATTAACTAGTGGGCATTACACATAAAGTGCAATTACCATGGTCAAGTAAACATATGAGAAAGGAAATAAACAAGGTTTTCATGTCCTCTGAACCGAAATATATTTTCTGATACGCCTAACATCATGTAAATAGAGAAGGCTTCTTTACAGCACTTGTCGAGTCTAATTTCATATGCAAATCAAACAAGCCTCCAAAATTTCTCCCCTCCACTGATGGTGTAGTGGTGCGATTTCCCACATGCAAACTATCAATGTTCACTTTGGCTAGCTGTTGCTTGGCACCCGTCAGAATGGGCGCTATTTTCTCATCGTCAGGTTTATGTTTATCTGCTAGCATCCAATTCTTTATATACCTCGTTTAATTCTGCATTGTCTCTATGGTTTCATTTTAGTTAAACGTTTAACTCTGCTTTAAATAAAATATACAATTGTGTGTAGTCAGCATTAGCATGAACATCTGGTAAGCAGCTCTTGCGTATGTATAATGAACAGTTTACTTGCATACAAGGCGGAAAGTAAAGGACCCTTGAGGCACTCCCAACTATATTTCAAAATATTTGTTGACGTCGCTTGCTAAGATACGATGAGAATCAGGAGAGCGCTCTCCCAGAGATACTAAGCCCTGATGCTTTAGCACTCAAACCCTTAAAGCAAGTAATACAAGAAGGATAGCATGCTGTTTATTCATATCAAATGTTATGTAATTTCTACACATATTAGAGCTACCTTTGTGCTATGGAATTCATGATAGAAGACTGGTTCGTGGGATATAGATTATGTTTGGTCAGATGGTTGTCAGTTTAGTTACAAACGGCTCTCTCTCTCTCAGATATAAGTCATAGGTAGGTTTCGTATGAGGAAAAGATTGACAAATATCATATTGGCAGCGGGTTTCTTTAATTTTGAGTGGACATCAGCCCTCTTCAGCATTGGGGAAATGTGCAGATTACAATGCAAGATTGATCATTCTGGTCAACACAGGCAGCAGAATATATATACAATATAGTAAAAATAGGGGTTTGCATTGAATTTCTTAGCTGGTCTTTTTTCAACGGTTGGAAAATTAAAGCCACAACTTCATCTTCGCTTGATATAATAAAAAAATCAAATCAAGCAGACGGAGTAGTTTGTATTGAGGCGTCTAAGAGGAGAACAGCAACGTGTCAAATTAAGACTGTATTCTTTCTATTTTTTGTATAGAAAATGGCGAATATCCTTTGTAAATGCTGTACAATTACGATAGTCACAAAATTCCCGATTTAGTCCTATCTAAATCGCATAAATTAGTCACAGTCAGACCAAACACCTCGCTGTGATGACTGAGGGAGTAGCTGTGATAGATATGGTCTGAGGAATTTAAGACCATAAGGCAAACAAGGCTTGTTTTCGCTGGCCATGTCAAGTATGAAGTTTATGGTGCCCTTAGGGTGGCGCAAAAAGCTTGCAGTCAAAATCATGCTTTATGATGAGTGTAACCATTCAAACAATCAACATTGTAGAAGGGGCGGTAAATTGCATCAAGTTAAAAAAACAAAAAGAGAAGCAACGCACGGACAGAGATAACTTTGAGCCAGGTCAAAAAGTCAAAGCGCACTCAAATGGCTTGTAGATGACTTCACTAGAACAATGCACATCGGACCAGATAAGCTAACTATCACTTATTTCCCCCCCGACGTACTTGCTAAGAGCAACTCTTAAGTTGATCAATGAATCGTTGCTATGGTCAGAGATTCTCTCCATATCAAAAATTTGGAGGCATTCTGCATCTTTGTGACATAGTGGAAATGTGGACAGGAAATATCTGCGCCATCAAATCGAAATAGCAGTGAAGTATCGTGATGATCAAGTGCGTCGTCGTATTATCGAAAAATTTATTGAATAGTTCCGAGGAAGGAATTTCCCAAATTTTCATACATTCTTCATCCTCGGTTCTGACATGCCACGTCCTCGGTTCTGACATGCTTACTTATTGAAGATGCATGAGTTATAGCCAAAAATGCGAACTAGCATCCCTAGATTTTACAAGGTAGAGACTGCCGCACTCACTAAGACAGATTTATCCAAAAACCTAAAAAGTCAAGTCGACGAATGTTAGTGGGAAGCGGTTATGTCAGTCGTAAACACGTGAATGGCGAAAGGTCTACTTATGTGTCGCATATGTGTAGGGGTACATATTAAGGGTTGCTGAGAAGGAAAGATCACAATAATAGCCTATTCTCTGAAAGAATTTACCAATTATTATGATACGCGTTTGATTTTCAGCCCTGTAGATTTCATTAGTTGATTACTTTATATTTTGCCTTAGCACAAGTTTTCTGAACATTCCTGTATTTGAATTAGTACCTTAACAAGGTTCTAAAGGCAGCTTTTATGATATAGCTTAGCACTTCACTGTGCTAAAAATGATAAACTCCCCTTCAAATATGCTCCCTCCTTAAGCTTTTGTTCTGGCTAAGGGCCTATATGTAGCACAATGATAGTCGGAAGCAAATAGAGCAAACACCCCTCTCCATGATGACACATTGCATAATTCATATAGCCAATTGATTAAACGATACATAGCAGCCTATCCTTGTTCCTAGGTGTTCGAATGAGCCATAAACCAGATTTTTTGCGTAGATTGCTCTCGCTTGTGTAAAATTTAGTAACTAATAGTACGGGAGTCATATTAACATGGTCTACATTACGTAAACCTTGACTTGGTTTACCAAAAAACATCAAACAATACGAATTAGGAGGTCTGCAGACTATCACTAGAGTGCCTCAAAAAGCCTGCCATAAATCTTTGTTACTTAGAATACATCTGCCCTGGAGCCGGCCCTGAATGGTTGTAGTCATGGGCTATATAAGTGAGCAAATCAAGTTATTCTTATTAGGGTAGAAGCCAGGCAAGTCGTTGTAAGGGGAAAATTTTGAAAGCTTGTACTCCATGGCACTTAGGAAGTCTGATTTTGACAACTAAAGGGGGAAAAAGGTGCTACAATAAAGTCGTTACAAATACAACATATACACAAATATAACAAATCAGGGTGTGTACAAGCCTCGTGGGGAACGGCCCACCAAGCCCCGCCATCGTTATTATTCATACCAAAACCCTTGGAGTAAATTTAAGATATGATTATTGGCTAAATCAGAATTGCACTACCTCGAATTAGCAAGTTAAGAATTGTTTGATCAATAATCACTTCCCTCTTATTTGCCTCTTTATCCCCTCCCTCCCCTGATAACTATACTTCTGACGTCTTCTGTAGATACTCTTCCCCTGTAATTTTATTGTAATCGTTTTACTACCAGCTCTCTTATTAGCAAGCGTCTTCTTTGAAGACTGTTAACAAAATTCGATCTCCACTGAATTGAATTCAACCAAGGAAGAAAGCTAACTATTCATTAGCAGATCTATTCTGACTTGTCATTAGTGGATCAGTTAATATATTCGCAGTTACCATTTTGCTATCCCTTACACACCTATTAACAGTCAAATAGATCAGTACAGCTTTTAAAGAGTTTGGAGGCCCTAGGCTGAATAAATTTGTATAGGTACCATATGCCATTATTTATTATAGCATCGCAAAGTACCTGGAGTCTTGGTATTCCCCTCAATTGTTCTAGTCTTTAATTTCTACTTACTCCACTAAACCACTTTGGCAAGCACCGCTTACTTTTTCGTTGCAGCAGAAAGAGGGGTACCACATAAGAAAAACGCCATGGGGATATGCCCGCACACCACCCTTAAAGTATCCACAGCTGTAACTGAGATTTATTGCTCATGTGAAGCATATATTACGATAACGATAAAGATGACGGTGATTACAAAACTGTCCTCAAGCCAGTTTCGTGACTTGTATTACGTGCATCCTGCCCGTTCACTGATGCATAAGACCTTCACGATGACGCTGCTAGTACAGCAAAGAATTTTTAATGCCAGCACTTTCCCAAGAGACTTTGACATAACCTATCTTTTTATCTCGATGAATGTTTACCACTTTTTGACGTAAACAAGAAGTTGTTTACGATGGTTCAATGCAAGGCACATTCTTTTCTTCTTAGTAATTGGATCAACAGGATCATATGAGCGCTCTCAGTCCTTTCATTTCCTCTGTAAATCCGGATAACGCAGTAAGTGTATCAAACGTCAATATGAGAATACACTTCCTGGAAGTGAGGATGTCGGTGTATATGAAATGACATGCGATTGTCAATTCTTATCTTGTTGCCTTTGTTGCGGTATTCGGTCCTCAACATTCTCACTTAATTAGAAGAATCTTTGATTTTTTCAATTTCTTGGCGACTCTTTAAGGACACAGACTGCCTGAAAAAGTTCAAAGATAGCGGGATACAAGTGTGTCAGGATAGAGGAATTTGACGGTAAGGGATAACTTTATTTAGATCTGTATTAAATATAATAGATATATTAGAAAATGACAGGGCGTTGTTTTTAAATACCCATATGTTTTCAAGTAGGCACCGTGTGTTACTCAACACATTTTGGTGGATGCTACCTTTGATTTCTACAAAGTAAATTTGAGCATAAAAAGAGACGCCTTTTTTTATTTCCATAAAAATAAAACTCTTAAGAGGCCGTGTGCCAGAGAAAAGGTGAGCATGCTTGGGGTACAAATAAAGAAGGCCGACTAAAGCAACAATGCCTGAGAGAAGTCATGAAGTATGCTTTAAAAACATCACAAGCTCATTCGATCATTCACAAAGAATCATTTTGAAACTACTTTTTGTGTGGTTGTGACATATTTACCTCCCCTGATCCGTTTTGAAAAACACATATGTTTAAGCTCAATAATTATCAGAAACAATATTCAGAAATATTGTATATTTCGACAGCTACATATCGTGTCTTTTCTCAACAAGTCGAATAGAAGCATTTTCTAGATTTTAAGATATAAAATTCAAAGAAAACGAATATATGATGTTTAATATTGCATATTTCGACAGCTACATATCGTGTCTTTCTCAACTAATATCCAGAAAAATACAGGAAAATCGAGGCAAAGTTTTCTGAGAAGTTGTTATTGTATGATGAGATCTTTCCTCAAAAGGGGAACATTGGTGGACATCATTTGAGAACACCAGTCGCTATTTGGTGTAGCCGAGAGCACAATCGACACACCGTTACTTCAAAACAGTCGAACCATCTACCACATCTACTATTACCCAAGAATTTTGCTTAATATTTAGGGCTTTATAACATTTACGTATAAAAATTCACATTGCTATTCCTAGGGCTAAAGATAAGGAAAGAGGAGCCAAGAAGACCTCCTTTATTTAGCGGATGCCGGATTAGTAAAACTTTAGCATTTTCCGTTCCACTTTAATCATATAGAAAATACACAATAAGTGTTGCCCACCTTCAATAAGCAAGATGTTTTGGCTGGCATAAAGGACTGAGAAGAACTGCTTTTCATGTAAACAGGATTATGATCTTCAACCCCAAAATACCCTACCCAAGGAAAAAATATATGTAGAAAATTATTACAATGGTTCACCCACTATTGGCAACAATTTCTTTTCTGATCGGAGAGTGTAAAACACTGTAAGAGAAAAAAGTTTTAGCGTCCGGGTCTTTTTTCGTTTAATTGGTAATAAGGAAAATAGAAAGATATTCATGAAACTGATATTCATGGTTGGAGGAGTGGGGAGAAAAACAGACAGCTAGCTCTCCATTTTTCAGGCTTAATCTTGTGTGGTATCAATAGAATACTATTACAGAGGGAATAACTGAGAAAGAGGAGTAAACAGAATCCAAATTTCGTATACACAACAAGAATTGAATCAGTGAGAATAACTCATTGTTGCTTTTGCTCCCACTTTATATGAAAATAGAGTTTCTATTCTGAGTAAAGATGGGGTATTCCAGAGCTCTAAGCAACTTTTTTATGATATAAATTACCTCTGCTGTTATAATATGATATAATATAATAAATGTGATACGATACAACGCCATATGATTAGTATGATGAGCATGATATGATGTGATATGACATGGTATGACATAGTATGACTTGATTTGATCTGATCTTATGCAATATTATCCGATGTGATGAGATATAATATGCTAAACGTGGTATTTTACGTCATATGATTAGTATGATGAGTATGATATGATGTGATATGATATGGTATGACAAAGTATGACCTGATCTGATCTGATCTTATGCAATATGATCCGATGTGATGAGATATAATATGATAAACGTGATATTTTACGTCATATGATTAGTATGATGAGTATGATATGATGTGATATGATATGGTATGACAAAGTATGATTTGATCTGATCTAATCTTATACAATATGATCCGATGTGATGAGATATAATATGCTAAACATGATATGATACATCATATGATTAGTATGATGAGCATGATATGATAGGACATAGTATGATCTGATCTGATACAATATGATCGGTATTGATGTGATAAAATATGATCAGACATGACAGTATATGGTATGGTGTGACATAATATGAAACGGTATAATATGATCTGATATAATATGATCTGACATAATACAATCCAATGTGATGTGATGTGATATGACTAAACGATATAATATGATACCATAAATATTTTCATCTCAGGTGACCAGCCTACTATTCGTCTATGTTCTTTATAACGATATCAGGTAGGCCTACTAACTATGCAAGAAACGATTGATCTATAACTTTGTAAAATTACTGTGGTTTAATACTTTTGGTGAAAATTGTTTGAGGCCTACTATGTAAAATACCTCGATTTCTGATAGAAAAGGTAACATGATAAAAGTAGACTTTTTTCGTCATTTCTCTGGTACTGAGTCAAATTTCAATTTTGCCAGTGTTGGATAATTCGTATTAATCTAATCTCAGAAGGCTCTACCAACGCCCATTATTCGTGTCTCAAAAGAAGATATACCATTGCTCAAGAGTATTACAAGAGAGCAGAGAACCAAAACTGTGAGCGTTTCTACTTTGAAAGACGCAAATCATCTTCTGCTGGCATGGGGATATCGACCCATGATTCCATGGTATATTGCAGCATTGAATAGTTGCCAGTTGCATGAAATGTTGATCAAATTTATACAGTACATAAAGAGAAAAATATTTATACTTGAAACGATATAAATGTGTAAAATTACAGTTACTTCAATACCCTAACTCCTTTGTCCTCCCCCTTATCCTCAATTTTTTCTCTGAGGGTACTTTCTTTTCCATAGCAGGAGAAATGTACATAGACGTGTCAGGCAAACAATACTAACGATGTAATGATCGTGATCTGAAATGTTGGTCACATATGCCTCAAAAACCTCTCACTCAGCCCCTCTCATACCAATATCAACGACGTCTAATGAATAGGCAATTTGCCCCGTTTTGTTTTTTAAATGTAGGATATTGCATTGCTGTGGGCAAATGCATTTCTTTGCCAGTCCTTGACAGAAAGTGCAGTTAATTTTAAAAAATGAAAATTCCCTTATCATCCTTGGTGGAAAGGATACTTTGTGTCAACTACATGGCCTCACAATAGACCAAGAAAATAAAATATGAGATCCAAAATGGCTTGGTCCAAGCTGGAAAGATTTGTTAGATTAGCTATCATTCCTAAGAAACAGCACAATTTTCTATGGCGTAAAACAGCGCTTTTCCTCAAGCAAAAAATTTAAAACCCCTACTAGAGCAATCAGAGTAACTATGACAATAGCTTTCATAAACTTAGGAAGGTATCAAATTCGAAAACCGAATCTGCATCCCAAGTATCGCTTTTTGTGTTCTTCATCATGAGCTCTAGGTTGAATAGTTTGCCAGTTGCAATATCAAAGAGGGCATATTTTATTGCAATTTTCATATTTTAGAGAAGGCTTTTGAAAAATTACTTTTAGAAAAACACTTTCATATTTTAGAACAGTCTAACGTTTAGGCTTTCAAAGCAAGTGTTAGTGTCTGCAATTTCCAATCAACAAATCAACAAAAATTGCAGTGTAAAGCAGAACAATGGCTACATTTATATGCTTATACAATTTTTATATAGTTTATATTTATAAAATAGCAGAAAGGCTTGTCAGACAGATGGATAGAAAAGTCTCAAAGCCCCTTAAATCGAAATTTGTATTCATCTTTTATTTAAAATAGTCTACTGCCAATGAATTTGGCAATGGAAGAGGTCTGGCATTGGACAAGAATGTATTTTTTACTAACTCAGCTGCCAGGGTTGACTGTTTGGTTACTCAGTTACTTGGGTTTGGTTACTCGGTTTTACGAGTTAGGTGTATCGCTTCGCCACTACATTTTCGTGGATAGGCAACCCTGCATGGATGAGATATTTTGAATTACTGTTTTTTGTCAAGAGTAGTTTTATGTCCTGTTTTG
>JAAAKL020015132.1:0-11625 GCA_010016065.2 Carybdea cf. marsupialis auct. non (Linnaeus, 1758)
ACCACATTTTCCACAGGGATAGGGTTACGGTTAAGGTTAGGGTTAGGGTTAGGTGGTCGGGTTGTTTGTCTTCAGTGCAGTTTTGAACAATGGTGGTGGGGGTATCTGGAAAAATATCGGTTTTGTGTTATTATTCGTTAGTGTCTTCATACTACATCCGAAAATAGCATTGCCTGTACTACAGTTTAAGGTCGGATATGCCACAATACCCACAGAATGGGACTCAGAACGGGAGAGTTTCTTTGCCTCAAAAATGAGCACCGTGTGACGAGTATTTATGAGATCTACCATTTGTTTTATGAAAATACCAGATACCAGATACTTTTACTGAACACGAGCCTCGAATTTGCGAAAATACAAAGAATATGTTTTAAAAATTCTGAGGCTTCCTTCTCGAAAATGCAAGAAGATAAAGATGAGGAAGTACCCACACAAACCAACACGTCTTTATCTTAAGACTTGATTTGCACATTTACCTCGCATTTCTACTATATGTGATAGCTTGAGACTTTTAAGTGTTGAGGTCTCATGGAGTACATTTTACCTCCACCCCCACCCCCCTTCTTTCTTTAAATACGAGTGATGATACCTGTCAAACAGTATCTGTATAAGGAATATATCAAGAGCATTCCCGCCAGAATATAGTTGAAAGATCGAGAACTATCTCCTACCAAATTTACTGGTACTTATGATAAAATCAGTGTATGGTGTTGGCGTCCCGAGATTCATTCCATGCGTTCACCCGCCTGTACGGTGATTTGTCCCCATGCAAAATTTAGTCGTCCCAGAGGTTCCAGAAGATCGTACATAGTTTTCAATTTGGCCAAGCTCCTTAACCGCACGAAGGTGATCATGCAGTCTTGCAGAACGTTAACGAAGCTAATCACCGCACCAATGTCTGTCTAAATTTTACATATCTAGTACACGAGTGATACTGCCCGACTGTGTGGTTGTTCTCAATTAGTGAGCTGTACAATGAGCAGACAAACACACTCAGCTAGTTTTGTTCTTTTGGCGAGGCTTTGTTTCACGCTGTTGTTGGTTATTTTTGGTTAACCTGTCTTACCTTGGACCTCTATTAACTTGAAGGTGTTAATTAACTATAAGATGTATATGTAGGGGAAGTTGGTTTATTTTGCGGGCAGGAGAAAACAGTTACTTCTCCGTTTGTATATTGACTCCACTACCAAACTGGACATAGTTTTGTCTCACACTACATCTTCCAAGTCAAACAACAGGTCTGGTTTGCTTTAATGCCGAATGGTTGAAACCCTACCCTATATAAACGTTATTGTGAATCAAGTCGCTGGATTATAGTAATGTACATTTACGTTACTCTTCCAGCCAAGGAACCTGTATCACTTAAAAGGTAAGTTTGAGTCTGAATTTAAGCGTACTAGTGGTTTGCCCTTGTTGTTTTGGAGGATTTGATTTGATATTCAAAAAAGGACGAAGCAACAGCGGGTGGATTATTGTGATAAGAACTGCATAATACAATTCGTCTTTCTTTAGCGATTTCAAATGCAAGTGTGTGAAGCTATAATCCACCGAGTATCAAATAACATCAGTCTAGTCGAGGCTTTAAAAGCCTTTCCACGTTTTGATCTAACATTTTAAAGGCGTTTTTCAGATTAGACACATTATTTAAGCAAAAGATTTCTCCACGAGACAGGCTTTGGTTTCTTCTGGGAGCTTTTGTTACTTGCGACGTTACATACGAGTGCTTTTCAAAGGAAAACATAGAACTTATCAAGAATGGTCCTGGGGGCAACGATAAGGTCATTGTTCCGAAATGGCCAAGCCGGAATTTAGGGCATGATAACTTCCTGAATGATCGTCGTTTTTGACATGATAAGCGTTTTTCTTTGTCGTAATTGATGTGCAAGGTGAATGAACCTTGTTCGCTACATTTCGCGAAGAGAAAGTGGAAGGATGGTGGCGTACATTTTTTTGTTCTTCACTATGAGCGAGGAACGCAACGTATGAGCATGGATCGGATGTTGTGACAGCTTTTCACGTATTCTCAAGGTAAATACTAGCAACTTCATAAACTTTCTCTGACGTTACCTTGCCTTTTTGGAATAACCAGTAAAGTCAAAAACAGCTGAATAATGAGAGTAAGTGTTGTAAGGTTGTCAGGTGAACAAAGATAAGGTTAAACGAGTTTTAAATGGTTCCGAAAATGACGTAAAACCGGTATATGTAGTCGTAAGTATAACATGACACTCCGAGTCAACGCAGCGATTTTCGTTTCAGAATGACTGTCGATTGGAATCTCGCTACCTTTTTATTCTATATTCGATACACTAAAGCCTGGACAGTTTTACTGTGGTGATGGAAATTTTAATCTTAAATGATTCCTTGATTTCCCTTATCAATAAATCGTAAGTATTTATGTATACAGATATCGGCAGCCTTTTTGTACTTCTCTAACGTTCACAGCCACCGAATGGTTTCTATATCTTACTAGTGTTTTCGAAACTTCAGTGAGACACTGTCTTCGACGTTACAAAATAACTGTACGCTAATATAAACTGTACACGGAATAAAACATGTAGAGGTAGTTCCACGGTGGAAACTATTTTCTAGGCTGTTAAAATCTCAGGAACAAACTACACAAAATGTAGGAAATATGTGAATGCATGTAGAGTGTGACAAGACAAATGGCTCTCTGAACATTCATCTTCTATGATACTAATCAGGGTTATTTGTAAGAAGAGTATTTCCTTTTTCAGAATGGTGCATTTTCAGGGAACGATATAGAAGTTTGTATTATTTATTGTGTTTTTAAATAGTCGTCACGGGAGCTATTAAAACCAAGAAAGTATTATTTTACTATGTAGTGTAAACAATAGATCGGGATCAACAATCAGAAATTCATGGTTCTCAACAGTAATCCCTAAATCTGTTGCAAGTCATTGTATTGTCTGATGATACTTCGCTTAGTGTTTTGTTGT
The DNA here is from genome assembly GCA_010016065.2 of Carybdea cf. marsupialis auct. non (Linnaeus, 1758). Taxonomy (NCBI): domain Eukaryota; kingdom Metazoa; phylum Cnidaria; class Cubozoa; order Carybdeida; family Carybdeidae; genus Carybdea; species Carybdea cf. marsupialis auct. non (Linnaeus, 1758). Next base: position 2,958 of record JAAAKL020015132.1, read on the forward strand.
CATAACTTTCCTCTTTTTTCCCTTTCCCTTTTCCACCTGCTTTGTCTTCTTTAAATGCTAATCTTATTTTATGAACTATAACGTGACTGCTTCGAGCACTTTCCTAGCAAATTTTGCTGCTTGGTCTATTGATCGGTTGTTGTTTTCAAGACGTTTCCTTTCTTCTACATTAGTATCTTTATATTCCAGCCATTATAGTAGCGATTGGTTGTTTTGAGGTTTTATCATATTACCGTACCCGTATCCTAGTTCCCGTATCTCTAATGCCTGACAGTGAAACAACAACAACCCTTCGTATTGCAATAATTTAGCAAATACTGTCTTTGTTTGCCTTTTTATTGCCTTAAAACTGCAGTGAACATACTTGAGCATGTCAAACAAGTAATATTCACAATATACAGCCTCGATACAATGTCCTTTTTAGGAAAAGGATTGGCGATATATTTATATTCTCTGTATTAAGTTCTCGTCATCAGATCACGTTCTTTTTCGTCATAGCTCAACATTATACTTCGAAGTGGTAAATGCAATACACCTTATTGCTAGCTGATGATTCTTGTACATCCGCAGTTGATCTAATCATTCATTTTCCCCTTCACTTATGCTTCTTTCACGGTAGAGTAAACGTATTAATGATGTGGGAAAGGTTGAATAGCAATATGCTCCTGCGGCGGAGAATTGTAGAGGCGGTCATATTAGCAACGTCATTCTGATGTTAGTAACTGTTGCTAATACTGCATTCTCAGGGATGTTTGAGGCGACATTGGAGGTTTCAGGGTATTGTTTGTAAAGTGATGGTAGCGAAAGAGACAAGATTGAATTAGGTTGTTGACATCTTCCTGAAATTTTTAAGTTTGAGAGCTAATATTCTGAACGTTGAACTTGTTCTAGATTCCTATTAGCTGCATATCATTGTGAATATTAGCTTTTTGTTCGAATATGAGTCAAATTGAGGGATGGGAAACTTGTGGTTTTGTGCGCAATAGTAATGTTAGGATCAAGTTTGTATATTCAGGATATGGGATGTACTTAGTATAGGAATAAGTACAGTACGCTACAGCAGTTAGGCATGTTTTAGGTTGGCAGGATTCAGCCATATGGTCTCATAAATTGGCGTCTCTCATAGGTATTTCACTTCTTCATATTCCATCCAAATTTGTTGTAGTTATCCCTTCCATGGCAAGCTGGTATCCTAATTACACTTTTACTTTTACGAAACTTGCCTTTTTAGTGTTGCGTCACCAATATTACGTTTTTGACGCGTTATTCAAGTTTTTGTTTGGTTAGAAATTGATAAGCACATTTTGACCCTTTCTTCCCTCCTATTCAATTTTTGTAATGTTGTTCTTCTCCTCGCCACTTCTAACATTCCCATTAATACTATTACTACTATTACACCTCCTGCTGCTCTTCCTGCTGCTCTTCCTGCTGCTCTTCCTGCTGCTCTTCCTGCTGCTCTTCCTGCCCCTCTTCCTGCCCCTCTTCCTGCCCCTCTTCCTGCCCCTCCTCCTCCTCCTCCGTCTACTACTACTACTACTACTACTACTACTACTACTACTACTACTACTACTACTGCTACTACTGCTACTACTACTACTACTACTACTACTACTACTACTACTACTACTACTACTACTACTACTACTACTACTACTTCTACTACTACTACTACTTCTACTACTACTACTACTACTACTACTACTACTACTACTACTACTCCCTCAAGACTTAACCTTTGAAGGTTGTGCGTAGATGAGGCTAGTGGCCTAGCATATTTTTTGACCTTTCCTCCCTTCCTATTTAATTTTTTGTACTTTTGTTCTTCTCCTTCATTCACCACTACTATTTCACTACGATACTAGGATGTATATTCCTTAAGCGCCTACAGCGTTCGGTGTTTCTATATTCTAAGAGAAAGGAAATTGTACTTGTTGTTCAAATGAATAAAATACATATACATTGCGTTTTTATGTTGGTGATATTTATATAGAGGATGTGAATATGCCTTTTCCACCCGAATGGTCTTGGTGCAAATCAGTAACAGTCAAACTGTGTATGCATTCGTAAAATTCAATTTTGAGAAAAGAAACCATGGATTGCGGTTGTATTTTCATTTTGAGAAATAATATTCTTTAAAAGCTTTTAAAATTCTGTTTATTTGGAAATCGATGCTCCTTACAAATATTTGTTGTACTGGCTTCCTATGATTTTGTACTTAACAGTCGAACTATTCCGAACAATTAAAGTTGACATAGTTGACATACAAAAGTTTTGTTAACTGCATATCGGTGTTACAGTACGAAATCTCAAAACAAACCCGCTTTTATTTATCTTTTTTATTTGGCACTATGAATCATGCTTTTATTTGACATACATGGGTTTATCCTCCATCCCATAGGAAAGACGGCATCCATTGTGCAAAATAGGGCGATGTAACACTAAGAACTAAGAGAGATTTCCTATTAAGTAACGTTTTGGTTATGTCCGGTTTCTATTAGATTGCGTTGGTTTGGACAGTTACAGTATGCCTAAAGCTTTTGATTGGCACTGCAGTGTTTTGTAGGAAGAAATACGAGAAAATGTAGCATCTGTTATGTACAGCAGTAGCACATCCAGGTTTCGTCTGTGGAAGGACTAAGAACGTGCAAATCGTGTTTAGGAGTCGCGCATCATACTGTAAAAAATGGTAGTCTATATTATATAAGATCTACCGCGTACCTTAACATCCTGCTTTGAGTCCAGATGTTTCAGGTTAAGGGAGTTGTTACTTGGCTCTTGTGAGTAAGGGGGGAAGACTTGGTGGCGACATGTGGACACCTTTTTCAGTCGAAGTAACATACTATGCAAGTATGTAACATTGTTTATAAGCTTTGTTTGATGGGGACGGAAATGGCGTCCAACGAGTGACGTCACTTTGAGACGGAAGATGGCCGATCCAGTGTTTTTTAAAGACCAGTGGAGAGATGCCAGCCCCCGTGTTAAAGTATTTGAACTTTTGAGTCACAGTCCTCTGTTTATTCTCTAATTTAAACATAAAGTGTGATTTGCTTCAGTGTGGTCTTGTGGTAGGCCAACATGCAATAAATGCAAATCACACTCATTTCCAGTGAATCTGAAGATTGTGGTTTCACGATATTACCGGGAAGCACTCCCACAGCCCGGAGATCAGATTCTGTTTTGCAGCCTCCCCGTTTTAAACTTTTAGAGCTGCATTACAGCTAACCTTATTAAGGGTCCTTTATGACGTACGTCGTTTTAAAATATAATATTAAGGTAATTTGAGACACATTGTTTACATACACATAGCAAAATAGCTCAACGTATACCCTCAACGTATTGCTTTTCAAAAGATAGTCTCACAAGATTAAGTTTTTAGGAAGTTATTTTTGGAGTGCATTTCTAGGATTTTGCATTGTGTAAAAACTATTCACATTGGTAAAATTTAACCAACCTCTAGTTCCCATTTCCTTCTTCACCAGTCTCAAATTCATGGTTTAAGATACCTTCTGCTAACTGAGTTTAAGCCGTGATCTTCCTAATATTCCCCACTGCTTCATCATTGGGGATATCATTCGAGTTAAGGATGGAATAATGGGGATTCATTTGGAGTCCGCAGGGCCGTAGCAGTTGGGAGGGTCAGAAAATTTATGCTTTAGTGTAGGTTGTTGGGACGCTAATATTTGTGGGATTAGCCGTACTCTTCAATCGTGGTATAAAATGACAATTTCAGTGTTTAACTATCATTTCTCAACTTTAAATATTCTAACATTCCAAAAAGCTTATTTATGTCCACATTCGTGATATATTCTAATATTATCGTTCAAATATGGTTTATTCCATCAATTCGTCGGCATGCATGTGCTAGACTGGTAACCTCGCATTAATGCTGATACCAGGGAAAGCAATTGCGACTACATGCCTGTTCCACAAAATCGCTTGTTTAATTGTTCTGTCCGGAATGAGGTCGCCCGCTGGTCGCGGGGGGATATGGAGCTAGTATGGCAACAAAAGAAATGGAACATTCCATTATCATCCATTAAATAGCTTATTTGGTAAAACAGACGTCGTGCATGCCTGTATAACGAAAACAAGTCCCCATCGTGACATTTCACTAGAACCTTTTCATAGCTGTGTAACATCTTCCTGGTCTCAAAATTGAGCACTCGGGAAAGATTGACGACGTTGTGGCCAAATATTTTTAGAAATCGTGATGTTATGATCAACCAAGCACCACTTAAAAGGTTTTCCTTTCGTTACCGCAGTCACGCTTAATAGAGAATGTTCTAAGGAGGTTTATCACGTTCTTAGAACATCTTAAAAAGGTGCTTTTCATCTCCCTCTAGTGGTTTTAGAGGAATGCTAACTTTGTGTGCGTTTTTAAGTAAAATAGAAAAGCAATTTGACTAGGGCATTCTTTTTACTTGGATTGATTCCCTTGGAGTTCGGTAGTAGTAACTAAACACTAGACTCCATAGTATTTAATAAGGCCTAAAACTTTTATTCTGACTTGGTACCATTATAAATCGTCCGGAGGTTTTGCTGTTTAGCCGATTGTGTCAGCAGTTCTACGTGTTATCCTCGGTGATTGCAGAACTTCTGATCTTGAAGTAAAACGAAGCCAAATATTGCAGAATTCGAAAGTTCGGGCACTTAAAAGTAGATATACAGTAACTATTGTAAGTCCCATGTCCGAGTTGTAGCACCAGTTACCACTATATTTGACGGATTTCAAAGATACATAGATTCTTAGGATCTCGCTTATCTGCTTCTGGTAGCCTAGCAACCAATGTCATTCATTGATATAGCAAAGTAAATTATGCACGTGATAATTTATTACGACACTAAAATTGAATACTTACAAGTCTATGTTTTTAATGACAAGAGAGTTTGAAGCTGTGTTGTGATTGATGGACCCTTTTTCCTCTTCAACAGGATAAACTCTCAACGACAAAAGCGGATGACATTTTGTCGGACGTTTGCAGTCTTCCCAGTTCGGATGATATGGCATCATTCGTGTCAGACTCGTATCGAGTCAGTACACCGAGTACGTCATCGGCGGATAATAGTCGAACACTGTCACCAAACACGTCTCGTTTGACAGGATGTGTGTCACCGGTAGTTATTAAAAAGAGGCCACTTCGGCCGCAGTTCTTTTTGAGTTTGGATAATTTCCGTGATACTGACGAATCAACGTCGGATGTGCACCGCTTTAAGTCGGACGTAATACGCAAAGGCAGTGATTCCTCTGATGGATGTCTAAGTTACGAAAGAGCTAATAGTCTTGATAGCGATACGAGTTATCTTAACGTTACAGAGGAGGTCTGCACGGCTTCGCAAACGAGTTCACTTGAGAGATCTCCGGATGTTAGTAAAATTATACCAGATGCTGTAGATGGAGTCTGTAATTCTTGCAGATCATGCTTTACCCTTAAAAATGGGCGACTAAAAGCAGGAAGCCCTACTTCAGAACTTTTGTCCCCAGTATATGATGCAAGATGCTGTACTGAACTCCAAAATGCAGTTGATAATATTTACAACCCAGTATCGGATGCATTGTCACGAATACGAGATTTTGAACAGGAACTTAAACTATTACCGGTTCTTCAAGTCAAACTTGCAGTTTTACAAGAAGAAAAAAGGCAGTTGATGAATATGCTGAAGCAGCATAGGCGACACAAGCCTTTATCCAGTTCGCTTAGTGAGGGATCAAGTCCAGGGCACAGTGAGAGATCTTCGCCAAGCTTTGGTCTTGGTTCCGATGTGGACTCGATCAAACTAGGTAAATCAGCTAGTTCGCCATTTGATAAACATGGCAGAAACGGCGAAATGAGCCCAACGTTCGAAAAAGAGCAACCATTGGACTCAGCTATAGTAGGCGATTTATCAGAAAGAGTTTGTATCGACATGGGTACTCAAATTATAAGCCTAACGGAAAGTACAGAACAGCAAACCGATCGAATATCGTTGTACGAGATTGGTACGGAAACCGAGCGGGTTTCGGTTCAAACCACTGGAGTAGGGAATGGCATGGCTGAGATAAGTTATGCTGATAAGGCACTACAGGAGAGTCCATCATTTAGCGAAAAAGACAGCCAAACAAAAGATATTCCCAGGAGAGATATCACTGTTATGAAAGGACCAGCGTTTTCGGCGTTTCGCTCGTTGGGTGTTCAAGCATGGATCAGCAAGAAGGATAGAGGGATTGGGAATGAGATAGCAGAGATATTTTATGCCAACAAGGGGATTCAAGAAGACGTTAATGTTGCTGACAAGGAAACTATTGCAGCGCCGTTAAATGAGGACGCATGCGAAAGTGTTGGCTGTAGTGCTTTCGATCTCGTCGACAGGTGCACTGGAGACCATATTGAGAGTTGCGACTTTTGTTGTGGAGATGAGATTGCTGAACGTTTTACATCAGAAAAAGGATTTCAAGTAGTTGCTGATCTGATGAGCCAATCAACATTAACAGACGATACTGAGGTTAGTGACGCTTGTGTGAACTGCGCTATACTAAGGTCGTCGGAGACGAAAACCGTCGGAGTAGGAAGCGATACGATTTATAGCGACGCTAAAGTGAAAACCAGGGAGGCCGCAGTTGGTGCTTATAACACTCTCGGACCGAAGATTCAGTACTGTGCGATAGATGACAAATTATGTAACTGTCAGAAGCCGAGATCGATTTCACTTGGTGTTGGAATGGATACGATTGACAATGTAATATGCGACCGATGCCAGAACAAACGAATGAGAAATGTCGGAGTCGGAAAAGACAAAGTTAACGATATACTGTGCGATCGATGTCTGTATATACGATTACGATCAGTAGGGGTGGGTGAAGATCGTGTAGATGATACTTTGTGCGTCCGATGCAAACGAAAAGGAAAATGCTTATCAATTGGAGTTGGTGACGAGTTTGTTGTTCCCGCAGGGGCAATGACAAGTGAAGGAGTACAAACAGAGAATTCGCCGTTCGCAGAAAACGGAGACGATCGGTGGCGAAATTTTAGCACATCGTCGGAAGACGATCTTTGTCGTGAAATAACTGACATTCTTGCACACGAGTCAAGGGAGAAGGCGCTTGTTTGTAATCATTGTGGAAGTAAAATGGTACCGGTAGAGGATGGATATGTCAATCATCAATTAGAGCATTTGAAGGGTGATGGTAGAGCTAAGAATCAGAACACAGCACCATTCCAACGAGCTACGTTTACAGAACGTGAGGATAATGCGTACAATAAGCAGGCAGTTGAACGAACTGCAACACCTGATCCTTCGGAAGACGAAGATGAGCCAATTCGAAAGTAAGTAACGAAGTATGTATACCTGATGTTGGATAATTTCGTGATCCCCTTGTGAACTAGGGAGTAAGCTTAGCATTTGATTTCTTACAATTGAGAAGTTTGAGGCACAGGGAATACGCTCCTACTGCACTTGCATTTTGCATTTCGAACTACTATTGTTTGGTTCGACGTTGAGGTTCCAATGTTCAATCGGTCTTTCGTTCTTAAGCGGTCGCGGAAAAATGGTACCGGCCGTGGGAGGGGACGTAGTCAACATTTAATAAGGTACGGGAGTGGCGCCCACCACAGATCTGGTATTGGGTAACAAAGGAGGAGCATATGAGCTGCCTTCAAAACTCTTACTTCTCTTGTTCTTGAAAGTTTACAGAGAAGCATGTAACTGCACTAGAATTTTGTGCTGTAAACTTGATGATTTGTATTGCACGTTCAAAAATGCGAAGGGCTCGCTCCCCCAAATGTGATATTCCTACTGTTAATTGACATTAACGTTTTCCCTCAAGTGGGGGGCTCACAGTATGCATGCAGGAGTTCAAATAGAGTCAACTGGTAGAAACCTTTAAATTAATGTCTTTTCGTGCTTTTAAGACTCGAGTCAGAATTTTGTTCACAAAATATTTAAGGGACTACCAGGGGACGTCTGGTGGACTTACGTAGATGCAAAGTCGATAGGCTAATCAAATCCTTAAGCCCCATTTGCCGGTATCCGAGTCTCATGAATGAGTTACAGGCTTAAACCACGGGAAAGTTAAGGGGCCAGGCCCAATAATTTTAACTTGCTTTGTTTTCTTATGATTTGCTGTTCAGTTTTAAAGTGAAAATATGTCTTGAGCCCTTTTTCTGTCAGGTTCAACCCTCACAAGAAAACCCCACTTTGCTAGTACAAAATATATAAAATGCCTCTTATATATAATACTTTAAGTTACATGAAAATTAGCGTATGTATTACGTATGGTATGCAAATAATTATTTTCAGAACGTGATTAAATGCATTATCCTTGACAGGGCCATATAAAGTGGATTCAGCCCTATTTTTGTGTTCCAGAAGGTTCTAAAGCTGTTTTGGGTGTTTAAAAGACTGCTAAGAACTGCGTATTACAGACAAATTGACACTTCTTTTCCAAAAACAATTTTTTGGTGTTAAAGCTAACAAAGCAGAGCACCTAATGAAAGCAATGATTAATTACAAGGCTGGCATTGATGTATTGCCAATACATCCCGTACTTTCATAACAACACTATAGAAAAGTAGGTTACTACTTTATCTCTCTAACACATTTCTCTAGGAAAAAGAACGACATCATCGAAATATGCAAGTTGTTACAAGATCATTTTACCGGCAAAAAACATTTGAAACAACAACAGATGGTA